>PVJS01005855.1:0-62346 GCA_004027185.1 Glis glis
CCCAGGGGCGTTCTACCTCCGCGCTATACCCCCGGCCCTATTTTTTATACTTTATTTTGAAACCGGGTCTCACAAAGTTGCGAAGGGCCTCACTAAGTAGAGAGAGAAAGAGAGACAAAGAGAGAGAGAGAGAGAGAGACAGGGAGAGAGAGAGAGAGAGCTGAGGCTGGCTGCGAACCTGGATCCTCGGGTCTCCACCTCCCAAAGTACTGGGATTACAAGCGTGCGCCACCACACCCCGCCCTACTTTATTTTTTATTTGGAAACAGGGTCTCGATAAGTTGCTGAGGCTGTCCTCGAACCTGTGATCCTCCTATCTCAGCCTCATAAGTACTGGGATTACAAGCATGCGCCACCACACCTGGCTCGATTTTATTTCTTATTTGGAAACGGTCTCGCTGGGTTGATGAGAATTTCACTACTTGCTGAGGTTGTCCTCAAACCTGCGATCCTCCTATCTCATCCTCCCAAGTACTGGGATTACAGGAGTGTGGCACCATGCCCAGCCCACCTGACTTTAAAATGATTAAAAAAAAATAAAAGCATACAATCTCAGGTTGCCGAACGTGTTCTAAATCGAGACGGCAGAGATGGTGCATGGCACTGAGTGCTTTCAACACCACTGAAATGGACGCTCTAAAGTGGCCAAGAGGTGAAGCTGGGGCTCAGGGGACTGCGCCACCATTAAAACACGTCAACAAAATGCCCTTGCAGAACAGAAAGCCCAGCACGTGACTCGGTGCGAACTCTTACTAACTGCAGGTGCCACATCAGCCCCCAACCCAGTCCCCCAACCCAGGGACTGCTGGGAAAAGACACACCATAAAGTAGCTGGCTTTTCTCCGATGTCATACCTCCGGGTGGCACTTCATTTTGCTCCTCAGCCCAGAGGACCACAGATTTGATTCATCCCACTTCTCACAGTGTGCACCACATTTAAAGCCACCCTCGGGCCGAGCGCGGTGGCACACACCTGCAATCCTAGGACTTGGGAGACTGAGACAGGAGAATCACAGGTTTGCGGCCAGCCTCAGCAACTTAGTGAGACCCTGTTTCAAAAAAAAAAAAAAAATAGAAAGGGCTGGGGGTGTAGCTTGGAGGCAGAATGCCCCTGCGTTCCATCCCCAGTACCAAAAAAAAAAAAATACTCTGGACCCACATCCTGAGGTGTGACAGGAAGCTGTGTGGCGGCCCCCCAATGTGTCCCTGCAGGTGAGGATTAGCAGGACAGGCAGCCAGCCAGGGCTGACCCCTCACAAAGCTTCCTAACCCTCCCAGCTGGCCCACTCAGGCCCACCCACCGATCCTACCTGAGGCCCTGTCACAGCTGAGTGGGTTGGGAGACGCCCTTTTGTTTTTTCAAGCAGGTTAAAAGGGACAGACAGACCCAGAAAGCTGAGTTCAGCCTCGTCAGAAAGTGAAGACGCACAGAGAAGAATCTAGAGTATCCTGGCATCTGGCAAGGTGGGCTTTCACCCCAAGGGTGGCCACACACAGGGACCAAAACACCCTCCTCAGCCCTACTGCCTCAGTTCCCCCAGCTGCAGAGAATGGAGCTGCCAGACACTAGTCTGGCTCCTATAGATGCCTGGGGTAATTTTCACATGGTTCCATGTTTGCTTCTGGCTCAAAAATGCCAGGTGGATGAGCAACAGAAAAATAAATTAGGGGAAGGCCGGGCGCGGTGGTGCACACTTGTAATCCTAGTATTTGGTAGGCTGATACCGGAGGGTCCAGGTTCGCGGCCAGCGTCAGCTACTTAGCGAGGCCTTCTGCAACTTAGTGAGACCCTGTTTCAAAATAAAGAATAAAAAATAGGGCTGGGGGTGTAGCTCAGAGGTAGAATGCCCCTGGGTTCCATCCCCAGTACTGCAAAAAATAAATAAAAATAAATTTGGGGGAAATAGAATTCCTGCTGCAAATACGACAGATTTCCCAGACCAAACCAGGGACCTGGATGGCTGTCCTGACCCTAAAGCCACCAGCTTCCAGCTACAGGGGCACCAAGGCCAGATCTCCCCCAAAAAAGACTCCATCAAGCCCTGTCATCCCCCCCTTTTTTTGCAGTAGTGGGGATTGAACCCAGGGGCATTCTACCTCCAAGCTACACCCCCAGCCCTATTTTTTTTATTCTTTATTTTGAACCAGTCTCGCTAAGTTGTAGAGGGCCTCACTAAGTAGCTGAGGCTGGCCGCGAACCCTGATCCCCCGGTCTCAGCCTCCCAAGTACTGGGATTACAAGCGTGCGCCACCTCACCCGGCTGTCATTTCCCCTTTAACACAGGCAGCGTCCTGGAGACAGAACCAGAGCTGCAGAGGTGCACACCTCGGCTCCCAGCCTGCCTCTCACGGGGAAGTGCCCTGCAAACACGCCATAACTCATCACACTGGACTTCCTGCCCTGTACACACATGCACCCCTGACCTCTGACGACCAAGTGCTGATGGACAGGAAGTCGCTCAGAACAATAAACCAGAGAAGTTTCCATTCTCTCTCCTTTGAAGGTTTGGGGCCCTTTCAATTATGCATTCGAATTTTCCATGCTTAGGAGAGAGGGCTGGATTGGAGAGGAGACCCCCACAGCTGTGTCATACCTTGGCATCGAGACAGTGTGGAGAGAGGGTGCACTGTTGTCCTAAAACCTGCCTGACACCCCTCATGCCCGCTGTTACCACGTGCTGCACCGTCCCCTCCCTAGCGGCCCCAGTGCCCCTGTCATTTCATAAGTTATTTAGGGAGTAGGAAGCCCATGGGTCACAATGAACAGGGACCTCATCCTGTGTCACACTCCATCTATTCAGAGGAGGACAAAGGGGAGCGTCCCCTGTGTCACGTGGCATTATAACCAGGGAGACAGTGCTGCGTCTCGGGTGTTCAGGACTCCGCTGAGAATGGGCTTGGGCGTGCGGTCCGGGTGTTTGTCTTCCTGCATCCCCGACACTGCCTCTCCACCTTCATCCCCTAAGAGATGCCAAGCCAAATCGCTGAAGTGTATCAAAATGCCAACAAAAACCTGCCTGAACTAGCAAGTGCACCCAGTGTCTTAGAACCCACGACTAGGTCCCTGAGAGAGGGAGCCAGGGACAGCAACCCCCTGCAGAGAGAGGAGGCCCGATCCGCTGATCTGCCAGGGCTGGGGCTGGCACAGAGCAGCAGCAGCCTCAATGGCCACCATCGCTTCCTCCCCAGCAGGTGATGAAATCAGAGGGAAGCACCGAGCATCGGGCCTGAATCGGACACCCAGGGACCCCGCCCCTAACACGGGAGGTCCAAGGCGCTGCAGAAAACCCAGGAATACCTGGCCTCCACAGGTGCCTCCACACAGTCCCCTCCTCTCTCCAGGACGCGCATGCGTGTGTGTGTGTGTGTGTGTGTGTGTGCGTGAGAGACACACACAGACTGGGGATTGAACTCTCCAGGACGTGTGTGTGTGTGTGTGTGTGTGTGTGTGTGAGAGAGAGAGAGAGAGAGAGACACATACATAGACTGGGGATCGAACTCTTCAGGATATGTGTGTGTGTGTGTAACTTTATTTTGGTAAAATATACATAACATAGAACTTAGCACTTCAACCTTTTTTTTTTTCTGGTACTGGGGATTGAACCCAGGGGCGTTCTACCTCAGAGCTACACCTCCAGCCCTTTTTTTTTTTATTTTGAAACAGGGTCTAAGTTACTGAGGGTCCCACTAAGTTGCTGAGGCTGGCCTCAAACCTGTGATCCTCTTGTCTCAGACTCCTAAGTACTGGGATTACAGTAATGTCCGGTCACATTCCCCACTTTTAAGTGTACATTCAAGAGCATTAAGTACTTCGCAATGCTGTGCAACCATCACCACTGTCCACCGCCAGAACTTCTTCCCAAAACCAGACTATCCGCGAACACTAACACCCAGCCCGAGGTCACCTTCAGCTTCCGTCTCTGTGACTACTCCTCGTGTCTCACACAGCAGGCTCATGGGTACTCTCTTCTCACGACAGGCTTGTTTCACGTGAGGTTTACCCAGGTGGTGGCACAGGTCAGTATTCCCTTCCTTCTTAAGGTACTGTACGGATGGACCACATCTTACCCATTCATCTGTGACGGGCACTGGCTTGCTCCCTGTGGACTGCCTTGAATAATGCTGCAATGAATGTGGGGGTGCAAGTATCTCTTCGATTCTTTGGGGATGTGCGATTGCTGGGTCACACGGTAACTCTATTTTAAATTTCCTGGGAAGCCGGGTGTGGTGGTGCACGCTTGTAGTCCCAGTACTTTGGGAGGCGGAGACCAGAGGATCCGGGTTCGCGGCCAGCCTCAGCTCTCTTTCTCTCTCTCTCTCTCTACTTACTGAGGCCCTCCGCAACTTCATGAGACCCGGTTTCAAAATAAAAGTATAAAAAATAGGGCCGGGGGTGTAGCGCGGAGGTAGAACGCCTCTGGGTTCAATCCCTGGTACCGCAAAAAAAATAAATAAAAAAATAATAATAATAATAAAATAGTGCTGGGCTCAGAGGTAGAATACCCCTGGGTTCAGTTCCCAGTACAACAACAACAACAACAAGCCAGGTGAGGAGGCACAGGCCTATAATCCCAGTACTTGGGAGGCTGAGACAGGAGGATCACAGGTTCATGGCCATTTAGTAAGAACCTGTTTCAAAATAAAAAATAAAATAGGGCTAGGGGTATAGTTCAGAGGTTCAATGCCCCTGCCCCAGGGTTCAATCCCCCGTACCACATACACACACACAAAATCCTTTGCCCAAACCAGGTATGGTGGCACATACCCATAATCCCGGTACTTGGGAGGCTGAGACAGGAGGATCAAAAGTTCAAGGCTAGCCTCAGCAATTTAGCAAGACCATGCTTCAAAAAAAAAAAAAATAGAGCTGGGGATGTAGCTCAGAGGTAGAGTGCCCCTGGGTTCAATCCCCAGCACCACACATACAAAAAAATCCTTTACTGGGTATTGAACCCAGGGGTATTCTGTCTCCGAGTTATACCTGCAGCCCTATTTTATTTTTATTTTGAGATAGGGTTCTTGCTAAGTTGTTGAGGCTGACCCGGCACCTGCGATCCCCCTGTCTCAGCCTCCCAAGTGCTGGGATAACAGGCGGGCACCACCACCCTCGGCTCTTTACCTATCTTTAAATCAGGTTATTTTCTTGTTGAGTTGTACAAGTTCTCTGTATACTCTGAATATTAATCCCTTATCAGATACACGATTTATAAGTGGTTCAAAACAGTTTTTATTTATTTTTTTCTTTTTTTGCAGAACTGGGGATTGAACCCAGAGGCATTCCACCTCTGAGCTACACCCCAGCTGTATTTTGAAACAGGGTCTAAGTTGCAGTGGGCCTCACTAAGTAGCTGAGGCTGGCTGCGAACTTGCGATCCTCCTGTCTCAGCCTCCCAAGTACTGGGATTACAAGCATGTGCTACCACGCCCAGCCAAAACAGTTTTTAAATGAGATAATTTCTCAGCACCTGTACTATACATGGGCAAGGAGAGATTTTTCCAAATCGCAGCCCTCCCTGCTGGATTTAGGTTTTCCCAATCCTTAACCCAGAAAAGGCCAGGAGTTGGGAAGGTAGGAGGGGTGCTGGGAGATGGTCATCCCCCGGCACCAGGCAATGGGCAGGGGGCAGCAAGGAGGGAGCAACCCAGACCTCCAAGGTAATCACCTGCGACCATCCCGTGTCCAGCGTCAAAATGCATTGAAGGACCTCGGCTGTGCGTGCGTGCGTGCGTGCTGCGTGTGTGTGAGTGTTCTGACACAGCTTCATGCTGATGGTGGTATTAACTCACAGATCAGTTACTGCCCTTCAAGAGAGCTCTTATCTCCAAATGCTAACAGCACATGAGTTTATTTGACTTGGTTACTGTTTGTTTACCTTAGAGTGTCATTTAGATTAGATATGAAAGAAATCCTGCAACTGTTTAAAAAGAAAAGAGATACAGACTGAGAATGAAAACAGACTATTAGAGTCAGGCAGGTTGAGACCAGAGGATCCGGGTTCGCAGCCAGCCTCAGCTACTTAGTGAGGCCCTCCGCAACTTAGTGAGACCCTGTTTCAAAATAAAGAACAAAAAATAGGGCTGGGGGTGTAGCTCAGAGGTAGAATGCCCCTGGGTTCAATCCCCAGTACCACAAAAAAAAAAAAGAAAGAAAACAGACTATTAAAAGAAAGAAAAACTGAAAAATTTGGATGGATGGATGGATGGATGGATGGATGGGGGGGGGGGCTCCCTGTCAGTAGAATCTGGGCTCTCCACTTGGCACAGGTTCCTCCTGTGATATCTGCCTCTCCTGCCCCCAGAAGGAGCCTTGCTCACCCCGAGTGCTACCCCACACAGGGGACCTCTCCTCCCTACACCTGGGGCCACCTGCCCTGCCCTCCATGTCTCCCTGGGACCCCCTTCTCCAGCGTTTGCCTCTCGCCCCACCCAGCAGCATGGCCACAGCCAGTGGGGATCAAGCTTGCTGTGCACGGGGCTCTGAGCCCTCCTGCTTCCAGCGATGCAGTTGCTCACACTGAGTTCCCATGCCCAGAATCCCAAAGCCTGTGTCCCGGAGCCCCGGCTGTGGCAGCAGCCTTGCCATTGGTGGGCAGTGGAGGTCAGAGACGGCAGTGAGCACTGTGGTTAGAGCACTTGGCCCCCAGGTCTGGACCTGGCTCTGGTGCTTCACAAGCCTTCCAACCTCGGTTTGTCTGCCTGTGAAATGGGGCTTCTGATGCAGGGTGACCCAAGCAGGTTCCTGGAGAGCGGGCAGATGGTAAAGCGCGTCGGCCCTAGGACCACCTCCCCATGTGCTGCCTGGTTCCAAGGCAGCCTCCCCACCGTGGCCTTCCCAGGACCCCCAGGCTCTGCAGAGGACAGGCACTGACCACCTGACCACGGGGTCACAGGGGATGGAGGGCCACAGAGGGCAGGGCAGGTTTCCAGGAGACAGGATGTCACGCTGTGCTGGGCAGGAGCGAAGGCGGCAAAGGCAGCGGCCGGGCAAGCGTGCAGAAGACAGCCTGGCCCCACACTGGGCCCTGCCTCGGGTGGCTGCAGAGTAAAGCAGGGCGAGCAGGCTCAGTGGAGTGGGGCCATCACCTGCCTGACATTTCCTTGCTGTCTCAGTGGCGGGCCAGGCAGGGAGAGGCCAGGGGCTGGGACACAGAGTCTCAGGACCATAGGGGCCCCGTTTTTAACCACTGAGGGTCTGGCCAGCTTCACACACTTCTGACAACCTAATAGCAGTTCAGTGTGTCCACTCTCAGCTGGACCACACCCCCAAGCTAACACAGCACCCAGAGCCCAGCCTCCTTCAAAACTGTGCCATCACCGGGCGTGGTGGCGCACGCTTGTAATCCCAGTACTTTGGGAGGCGGAGACCAGAGGATCCGGGTTCGCAGCCAGCCTCAGCTCTCTCTCTCTCTCTCTCTCTCTCTCTACCTAGTGAGGCCCTCCGCAACTTCGTGAGACCCGGTTTCAAAATAAAGTATAAAAAATAGGGCCGGGGGTGTAGCGCGGAGGCAGAACGCCCCTGGGTTCAATCCCCAGTACTGCAAAAAAAAAAAAAAAAAAAAAAAACCTGTGCCATCCAGACCTCCATCCCCAGCCTCCTGGCCTCTGCCTCGCAGGTCAGTAAGGTGGCTACACCAAGATCCTCTCTGCCTAGGGGGACAGTCCTGATGTCTAGGCCCCTGCTGCCCACCAAAAGGCCCCTCGCTGTCCTAGCATGCTGAAGGCCAGGTGAGGGGACGGAGGCAGGCGGACACAAAGGAAGAGGGGTCTGGGCAGTGACAGCGAGCGGGCCCTGGCACACTGCTCTTCGGGCTGTAGTCCCTCCTGCCACGTCGGGCCAGCATGGCACCCACACAGTCCCCCACGCCAGCACACCTCGAGCAGCGCCTCCAGCAGCCCTCATCACACACCTACAGATGGTGCCTGTTAGTCCGGCTCCACTAGAGAAACTGAGGCACAGAGATGCAGCTATGAAGGCCGGGTCAGGGGGCAGGGAGGACCCTGCCCAGCTCGACAGGGCAAGGGAAAAAGCAGAAAGAAGAAGCCACACAGCACACCCCGAGTGGCTGGCCCCAGCTGGGCTGCCCAGGCTCCCAACGCACCTGATCCTTCACTGGCTAGCGAGCTGTCCCGTCCCAGGCCTGTGTGCAATGATGAAGGCCATCCTGTCCCACTCCCCGGAAGCTCCCCCCACACACCACATTCACACTGGGGGTGAAGTGATCCAGTGGGGATGGGGGAGGGAGATCCACCCTCCCCAGGGGCACAGGAGCCCCTTGCTGCCTCCCAGCCCACTGCACAGAACATCCCGCCAGAGGGGGATCAGGAACAACCCCAACACCCCAACAGAGGAACCCCGTGGCTGTCAGGAAACCAGGGCCGAAAATCCAGAGGCAGAAACAGAGGACAGAGGCCTGGTGCGGCCGGGAAGAACCAAGCCCCCGTCAGCCCTCCAACACTTGAGGTCTCCATGGATGACCTGCTGGCTCTCTCAGCTCCATTTCCTTGTTGGAAAAGGTGGCTATTGTCACCTGGTGGAAAAGCGACAGGAGCTGAGGCCTCACCTGGTCATCCCAAGTTCACACTCATTAACAGCATCCCAGGAAAAAGCACTATGGCCCTCCACCATAGTGCCCACAGCACCTGTTCCAACAGCCCCCAGCTGTGACTCGCCACACACCGTGTACAGCTGACATCCTGACGTCCGTCCACTGACAGACAAACGCTGTGGGTTAAGGGCGAGCGGGATTCTCCTCCGATACGATCTCAGGCCCCAAAGGCCACAGCTCTCAAGGTCCCTGTGTGTGCCCCAGCACGCACCCCATGACCACTAGAAGGGGTTAAAACAGAGCGCTGGGGGTAGCTGGAGGAAAGCTGCTTTTCTGCATAACCTGCCCGTAAAGGGGTGTGTGTATGTTTAAAAAGCAGCTCTGGCCTCGATCCCGGACTCAAGAGTGACTGGTAAAGGACTGGTGCGGGCTCTTCCTGGCTTTGGAATGTCACGTCCCAGAAGGTGAGCTGATTACCAAGGCACCCACAGATTCTGGACCGAAGCAACTGCTGAGACTCCCTGAAAAACCCACCCCTTCCCCCAGGCCATGCCTCCAGCATGGGGCGGGGACTGAAGATGGCTCCTGGGGTCTCCTGGGACCATCTGCCCTGGCAGGGGCCCCTGGCACCTCTGTGGGTGCCCCTCTGGCTCAGTACTGAAATAATCCACAAATATTTGCTGAGCGGCTACCATGAGGGAAGGCAGAGAGCCCTCGTCCTCCACGAAGGAACAGCCTCTAGCCCAAGTCTGTGCCTGGAACCCTTACAGCTGGGACCCTGAACCTTTCCAAAATGAACACCCAGAAAGCAACAGGAAGGCCAGGGAGGGCTGAATTAAAAAGGGCCATTTAGCCAGGCGTGGTGGCACACGCTTGTAATTCCAGTACTTGGGAGGCTGAGACCGGAGGATCCGGGTTCGCGGCCAGCCTCAGCTACTTAGTGAGGCCCTCCGCAACTTAGTGAGACCCTGTTTCAAAATAAAGAACAAAAAATAGGGCTGGGGGTGTAGCTCGGAGGTGGAATGCCCCTGGGTTCAATCCCCAGTACCGCCAAAAAAAAAAAAAAAGGGCAATTTACACTGGGCATGGTGGCACACGCCTGTAATCCCAGTATTTGGGAGGCTGAGACAGGAGAGTCACAAGTTCAAGGCCAGCCTCCCCTCAGCAACTTAGTGAGGCCCTCTGCAACTTAGCAAGACCCTATTTCAAATTTAAAAAAAATAGGACTGGGGAATATAGCTCAGAGGTAGAACACCCCTGGCTTTAATCCCTAGTACCACCACCAAAAAAATAAAGGGGGGGGCATTTACTACATCCGCCTCCCAATATTCAGGAATCGAATTCTGGGCATCGACATGAACCTGTGTTCAGGTTACAGGACGGCAAGAAAAAACTTAGAGAACTATTTCCCCCAAGGCTGTGAGCTGAAAAGACCATGCCAAACGCATGAGTATTTTCCACACACTCTGCCCCACAAGATTAAATCTACCTCTGTTTGAGTTTGAGTGCTGGCAGGGATGGAGGCCCGTGGCACCAGGCCACATGCCACGCCCGGCACAGCCGCTGCTGCCAGGGCCCCTCCTTCTACCCAGCCAGGTTCCCAACAGGGTACTGCTACCGGGTTTCAAAATGGATAGGCATACAAGTCAGCCCAAACCCAGCTGGGCTCTGCGACAGGGGCACCAGGTCCTGGACACGGTTCTAGAGCCACTAAGAGCCAGGTATGGTGGCGCACATGGGTAATCCCGGTACTTGGGAGCTGCGACAGGAGGATCGCAGGATCAAGGTCAGCCTCAGCAACTTAGCCAGAACCTCTTGCAAAATAAAAAGGGCTGGGGTTGTAACTTGGAGGTAGAACACCCCTGGGTTCAATCCCCAGTACCAAAAAAACACTCCAAAACAAATACAAAAACAAAATAAAAAATAAAAAGGGCTAAGGGTGTTGCTCAGAGCTAGAATGTCCCTGGGTTCAATCCCCAGTAACAAAAACAACAAAAAAAATAGACTCATCAAGAACACAGGCCACTTGCTGGTGTGATGTCAAAATCCCCTCCTGCCTGGCTCCTGCCCAGGGCCAAGAGGTACCTCCCCCCCACTCCCGCCTGCCTGCGGTTTTACTTGGTGCTGAGGAGGGCACCTGCCCCTGGTGCATCCAGGTCCCTTGTGGCTCCCTCCAGCCTCCCGGGCCCTGCTCCCCCAGCCTCTGCTCCTCCATCCCCTCCAGGTCTGACGACTTGAAGAGAAGCAGCAGCTGCCACCCAGCAGCCCAGTCTGCACGGAGATTGGCCACAGCCAGCCCATGACAGCCACTGAAATAACCGCAACCCGGCTCCCAGTGACCCTGAAAGGTGGACACCAGCACAGACAGGTATCACTCACCTGGAGTGACAGCATGGCAGGATGCTCGTGCACACTCGCCTGTCAACCCCTCTCCAGCTTCACCCTGGCCTCAGTGCAGGCCTCCTCTGAACCTCAGCCTTGTCTACACCCCGCAGACATCCCGCTAGCTCCCTGGGCTACGGCTCTCACAGAGGCACCAAGGACCCGCCTATGGCTGACCTGAGTCACATCTCTGTCCTCAGGCTCCCTGATCCCAGGCAGCATCCATCATGGGCAACCTCCTTCGGGACCCTCACTGCCCAGGGCTCTTCCCTTCAGCTGTCACGCAGACCCCTCGCCAGTGATGGCCCACTCAGGCCACGGTTCCTCAAGGGTGGGCCTGGGCCCGTCCTAACTGCCCACATCCCCTGCACCACAGCACTGCTGCCTCCGCAAGCTGGGGGACCCATGCGCCCGCCCTCGGTCTGCTCAGCTCTGAGACAGCAGTGACTCCAGTACTGTCCACGTCATAGGCGGCAGCGGGAGAATTGAATGTGCCGGGACAGGTAGAGCCTGCGGAGGGTTCCAGCACACCAAGCATGTGGGCTAAACCGCATCTGACCACCTGACCTAGGAAACCATCTGCCCACCTGCATTCCATGGCCCTCCCCCAAGGGGCCGGCCTGATCTCCCCGTTTCCCTCCACCCTCTGTTCTCACAGCCCACAGACACCAGCCCACCATTGGCAGCTCAGACATGGGCCTCGCAGCTTGCCCCAAACCTCTCAGCGGAGCCTGCGTAACCCTCCATGGTCAGCCTTCTCCAGACGGGAGGGTCCCACCATACCCTGGCCTCCCCTGGAACCACGCACTCCACACAGCCACTGTGTACAGGCAGTCCTTGCCCCCGCCCCTCCCCCTGCCCTTGAACTTGGCTCCATGCTTATTACTGTCTATCTCCACCCAATATCCAAGAAGTCGGGGGCCACCATGGCTCTCCAAGGCCTCGTGAGCAGTAGGTGCTCAATAAATTAATAATCAAGTACTGTAACCCCAGTACTTGGGAGGCTAAGACAGGAGAATCACAGGTTCAAGACCAGCCTCAGCAACTTTAGCAAGACTCAGCAACCTAGCGCGATCCTGTTTTAAAACAAAAAATAAAAAGGGCTGGGGGTATAGCTCAGAGGTAGAATGCCCCTGGGTTCAATCTCTAGCAACACACACACACACAAAAATTAATAATCACTCCTCTGCTTCTGAAAGTATGAACAAGCGATTCTCTGGGGTTATCAGGGCACTTGTAGTTAACCAGTCGCCCAAAGTGCCCAACTCTTCCCGGAAGGTTTCTGTCGCTGGGAGAATTCAGCTCAAACCCTGAAGGGATTGCACACCGCCCCAGCCTTTGCTGGCGTGAGTTTCAGGGGGAAACATAATACCCCGCATCCAGGCAACGCCTGGTACAGCAGCCAGCCCCCGACTTCCTTGTCTGTAACCTTCTAAAGTCACCACGAGATCCTGCATTTAACAAGGCAAATACTTTTTTAAATTTTATCAAGCCTACACGACTATATACCATCCACTCCCCACTAAAGTCAACAGCGAAAAGGTTACTCAATCTTACTCTTTCGCTGAGTTCTAGTATCTTCTGACACATTTGAATGACTCATCGGCCAATCATTTTCACCCCACAAATGCTACTTTTCCCACGTCCATGGGCCCCAACACACACGAGAGGAGGGATGTTACCTTCCAAGCAGCAGCCAAGTTGCTTGATTCGCAGCTTGAGGCCCTACACCCACAGGCACGCACATGTTTCAGGTGGATTAAAACATCAAGGTTCCTAAACGACCAACGTCTACAAAGCATTCCCTGCCTGCCCCACTGGGTCATTAAACACCGCACTTTGAAAAATGCAAATACAGCTTTCATAAATATTTCTAAGAAAAAGTCCCATCCCAGAATTGAAAATCTCATTCAAACACTGTCGAGTATAAAATGAACATCTTAGCCAGGTGTGGTGGCCCATGCCTGTAATCCCAGTACCTGGGAAGCTGAGACAAGAGGATCGCCGGTTCGAGGACAGCCTCAGCAATGTAGTGAGACTCTCAGCAACCTAGTGAGACCCTGTTTCAAAAACAAAACAAAACAAAAATTAAAAAGGGCTGGGGGTGCTGCTCAGAGGTAGAATGCCCCTGGGTTCAATCCCCAGTACCATAAAAATAAATAAATAAAATGAATTTCTTGATGGCCTCGTGCCATTCAAAAGTGGCAGCAATTTGGATTTCAGTATATCCGCAGGCTTCAAAAATTTTTCACAAAGTGTTTTGTCCTCGAGGGGCTACACAAAACCATCAACACTATCGGCTCCCAGAGGACCTGACTGCGGCAAACCCCAGGCTGCTGGGAACCGGCCCTTGGCGCACGCGGCCCAGGCACCGCCCCGGGCACACCGTCCAGCCGGCTCCTGAGCTGAAGCCGACAGGCTCCTGCAGAACCTGGCTGACCAGGCCCTTCCCCGTTTTGCACAGCACCTCCAAAGCAGTAATAACGCATCAAAGGCTTTAGGGTATGGCTGTAAAGCTGCGAAGCCAATTACACTCCATTGAAAACAGCGCCTATGTTTGAATCAACAGCCTTCCCACGTTGTTCCTCAATAAAACCTCCAGTTGACTCCCTGAGCTTTGCTTGCACACAGGGCTCTGCGGCGTGGACCTACCCATCCTAGAGTCCACGTGAGTCGCTTCTTGGGGGCATTCCTAAGCGTCAATGGTCTGAGGGTCACACAACATCCCAATAAGACTGTGTCATGCGGGGCTCTGATCTGGCCCTGGAATGATCCACCTTAGCAACTGATTCCTCACAATTCTCCCTTAGGTGAGAGAGGGGAGTGTGGAGGGCAGCCTTGTTTCATCCCAATCATGGCGCCCCTGCTCACCGGCTGTGCAACACTGAGAAAGTTTCTTAACACCTCTGAGCCTCAGGTTCTTCATCTGTAAATCCCCAGTTAACAGAGGAATAAAAGACAGTTTGAGCACGAGAGCTCAGAAAGCTGCTTACAGTCAGAGGCCAGCCAAAGGATATCATTATCACGTGGAGGGGTCCACGCAGAAGGCCTCAGATTGGCACGAGGGCGTGTCAGCCAAAGACTCACAGCTGAGAGCCGATCATTGAGACAACTGCCGTGCAGCACGGAGCCCCAGTTGTCCTCAGCTGTGGCCCAGGCTGTGAGCCCCCAGGTGAGACAGCCTTCGGTAACTAGCCTCCCAGAACGGGGTCCACACGGACGCTGCCACCCACTCACACAGAAGCCCACACCCAGATGCCTCAGATACCCGAATGCCCCTGCCCCCTGCACACACCTGCTCCCACTAAGGCACCATGGCCCCGGAAAAATTGAAACGTACTGTTTTGCCAAATTGTTTTTACGCAGGCCCGATTTTCCACTCTGCTGATAAACAAGTATAGGGGGCAAATTCACTAGGCATATCCGTAACTCTGGTTAACAAGGTCCCTAAGAGCCTACTCCATCTTCTCTACACATCTCACAACCTCAACCGAGAGTTATCACTAACAGGTGGACGAGGCTGCCGAGACCCACGCTGGGGTGCTGCATCAGTTCAAGACTGAGCCTGCAAGTCCCAGAGCCTACAAGGACACAACTGGATCCAGAACCTGTCAGCTACCGAACCCTCAGTGTGGACAAATCACAGGCAACTGCAAAACAATTACGAATGTTGACTTTCTAATTCTCCCATGGCACCGCTGCAACATTGTATCCCAATAAGTTATTATGTTATTATTTAAGAGCTCCTCTGAAACAGCCCACAGGAGCACCAGCCCACCACATCCCCAGGCAGGCAGGCAGGCAGGCTGACCACCCCGACCCTGCCCAATCCTTCTGTCTCCTCCGAGTCTCCCAATCCCCACACCCTCTGCTGTCCCTGTCCCCAGCACCACAGGCCAGGCCTGGCTCACAGGGGTCAGCAGCGTGGAGGCCCGCCCTTGCTGCCAAGCCTCCGACGGCTAAGATTTCCCTCCCTTCTGCTCCCCCAGCCCCAGAGCAGGCGACCTCAGTTCTCACACAGCTCCAGGGCTAAGTTGGGCGGCCCCTGAAGTAACTCCCAAATTATAAGCCCACGTCCAGGATCAGGAGCCAAGATCAAACAGGGCTATGCTTTTCAAAGAGCTACCCGGAGACAGGCACACACGAGCCGATTGTTGTTATTATCTAGAGGAGACAGGAAAGCGAGACCAAGGGACACCAGCCATATTACAGGGTGACTCAGGGACCATCCGGCAATTTCCAACGGTCCCACCCGGGAACTAATTGGCACATGGAGCGGGCAGTGACCTTTGATCCTTGCAGACAGCTGTGTGCATGCTGTAGGCTGACTAAGAACATCACCAAGCTAACCAGACGACCCGGATAACCCTGAGGCCAGGTTTTAATAGCACGACTCGGAAAAAGCACCAAAGCCTGCACTTGAACTTGAAGACGCCCAGGCCTGCTCCCTGCAAAACTGCTGAGAGCAGCAGCGCTGTGCCTCACCCCCTTGCTTGGCCTGTGTGAGGTGCACACCCCAGCATGCAGCCAGAGGCAGCAAAGGCCTGAGGAGTTGCCTGGGCCCTGCCCAAATGCGCCCCAGCATGCCCAGCAGAGCCCCTGGCGGTCCTGCAGCTCTGCAGGAGGCCCACAGGAGCCGCTCCTCCCTCCCCAGGCCACTCACCCGACACAGACACCTCCATGAGCGCCTCCAGCGGCCGGTTGTTGTCCAGATCCCGGCTGAGCTGCAGCTCGCCTGTGGCAGGGTCCAGCAGCAGCAGGTGCAGCTCGTTGCCCTGCAGAAAGGTGTAGTTGAGGCTGTCCGATAGGTCGGGGTCGTGGGCCGGGATGCGGCCGATCACGCCGCTGGGAAAGCTGTTGGATTTGTTGGTGACATAGTTGTTGAAAAGGATCTGGAAGTCAGGCAGCTCAGGAGGGTTGTCGTTTTGGTCCAGGAGGTGGACGTGCACCGTGGCCCGGCTCACCAGTGGGGCCGACGTGGCCTGCACCACCAGCACATAGTCCCGCCGGACCTCAAAGTCCAGCTCCACCAGGGCCCGCAGGTCCCCACTCAGCAGGTCCAGCTGGAAGACCTCCGGCACGTTGCCCTCGACTATCTGATACATGATCTGGGCATTGGGACCTTCGTCAGGGTCGCTGGCCTGAATCCTCGCCACCACCGACCCCACTGGGCTGTTCTCCTCTATAAACAGCTCCAGCTCGTCCTTCTCAAACACAGGGGGATTGTCATTAATGTCCAAGACGGTCACCTGGATTTCCACTGAGGCGCTAAGGGGAGCTGGGCTGCCCCGGTCCACAGCCAGAGCCCGAAGGTTGTACACCGCCACATTCTCACGGTCCAGCCGGCGCTGGGTACGGATCACGCCAGACGTGGGCTCAATGTAGAAGTCCCCATCGCCATCGTCCCCGCCCTGGAAGGTGTACAACAGGCGGCCATTGGGGCCCGAGTCACGGTCGGTGGCTGAGACCTGGAGGACGCTGGTGGACGGGGGTGCGTCCTCGAAGACGGAACCCTGGTAGAAATCCCGCAGAAACCTGGGCGTGTTGTCATTGGCGTCCAAGATGAGGATCTCCAGGGAGGTGGTGTCTGACTTCTGAGGGATGCCATTGTCCCGAGCTGTGATGGCCAGGGTATAGGCGGCCTGGTCCTCATAGTCCAGCTCCGTCATGGTGTAGATGGTGCCGGTGTCAGGGTCAATGCGGAACTGTGGCACGGGGTCCTCCAACACGTAGGTGATGCGGGCGTTCTCGCCGGTGTCCTCGTCGGTGGCGCTGATGGTGGCGATGGAGGTGCCCACAGGCCGGTCCTCGCTGACACTCACCGTGTAGTGGGAGCTCTGGAAGACGGGCCGGTGGGTGTTGGCGTCGGTGACATTAATAAACACCTGTGCAGTGTGCGAGCGGGTGCCGTCGGAGGCGGTCACCGCCAGCACGTACTGCCGCTCCTGTTTGTAGTCCAGCGGCAGCGCCAGGGTGATGAGGCCGCCGCCGCTCTGGCTGCTGAGCGCAAAGCGGTTCCGGGTGTTGCCCCCGGTGAGCTGGTAGGTGATCACGCTGTTGGCGTCCCGGTCGCGGGCCCGCAGGGTCAGCACGCTGCTCCCCACAGCCGCGTCCTCGTTCAGACGCAGCTCGTACGTGGGCTGGGTGAACACCGGGTCGTTGTCGTTGACGTCTAGCACCGTGATGGACACGCTGGCCGAGGAGCTCATGGGTGGTGAGCCGTGGTCCACCGCCTCCACCCCAAAGCTATAATGCTCCACCTCCTCGCGGTCCAGCTCCGCGCACACCGTGATCCAACCCGAGCTGTTGTGGATTTGGAAGGGGAAGTCGGGGGTGGAGGCGGAGTCATCAGGGCCAGCGCTGCCGCCCCCCAAGGCAGCCGAGGCCGTGTCCACCAGGCGATAGCGCAGACGGGCGTTCTCCCCGGAGTCTGCGTCTACTGCCTGAATGTGCAGCACCGAGTGGCCTAGAGGCACGTTCTCCAGCACCGCAGCCTGGAAGGGGCTGCTCACAAAGATGGGCCCGTTGTCGTTCACATCCAGAACCTGCACGGACACCAGCCCCGAAGAATTGATGAGCGGGGGCCGGCCGCCATCCTGGGCCTTGATACGCAGGGTGTATTCCCGGATGGCCTCGAAGTCCAGCGGGTTGATCACGTCGAGGCTCCCGCTCAGAGAGTGTAGGTAGAACTGTCCCTTCAGGTTCCCGCTGACGATGCTATAGTGAATGGCCGCGTTCTGACCCTGGTCCCGGTCGGTGGCCTGCACGCGAAGCACGGCCGTGTTGACGGCCACGTCTTCAGGCACCTGAACCACATACCGCTTCTCACTGAACTGAGGGTAGTTGTCGTTCTCGTCCTCCACCACGATGTGCACGGTGGCCGTCGCACTGAGCGGGCCTGGGTTGCGGCCCTGGTCGTTGGCCTCCACCAGCAGCTGGTACTCGGCTGCCTCCTCCCGGTCTACCACAGCCCGGGTGCGCACCACGCCCGAGCGCGCATCGATCTCGAAGACGCCACCTGCACCCTGCAGCAGGCGGTAGCGCATGTTGGCGTTGGAAGGCGCATCGCCGTCGGTGGCGCGGATGGTCAGCACTTCGTAGCCCACTTCGAGGTTCTCGCGCACGCGCTCGCGGTACTCGGACTGCTCGAAGACCGGGCTGTGGTCATTGGTGTCGCTAACCGTGACGGTGAGGTAGGTGGCGGCCGAGCGTGGCGGCGAGCCGTGGTCCACGGCGCTGACCTTGAGCACGTGGGTGTCCTTGGTCTCGCGGTCCAGCGCGCGGGCCGTGCTCACGGCGCCGGTGTCCGAGTCGATCAGGAAGAAGCCATTGGAGCGCTCGTCGAACAGCGCCTCCATCTGGTAGGTCAGGCGCCCCGCCTCGCCCTCGTCCGGGTCGTGCGCGCGCAGTTCGATGACCGCGGTGCCCGCAGGCTCGTTTTCGGGCACCGATACCTGATAGCTGGGTAGTGGGAACTGCGGGGTCGTGCTACTGCCCGCACCCCGCCGGGCTCGCCGCACCGCTGCCGCCCCGGCCTGGGGGGTTGGTGAAGACGGCGACGGCGACAGCGACGCTGCGGGCGTCCCCGCGGCCGCCTCCAGTGTCAGCTCCACCCGGACGGCGCCAGCCGCGCGCCGCAGGGCGCACAGCAGACGCAGGCGGGCCGAGCCACCCGGAGGCAGGCAGACGGGGCGGCGCAGGCAGCGGGGCCCGGAGCGCGGCGGGCAGCTGCAGGCAGGGAAGGAGGTAAGGGCCGTGAGCGCCGAGTGCAGCGAGGCCGCGCCGCCGCCAGGGTCCGGGAAGCACAGCGTCCCGCCGAGCCCCGGCCCCGAGAGCACGGCCCGCGCGCGCAGCTCCGCAGCCGGGACCGCTCGGCGCCGTAGCCGGGCTCTGCAGCCGGGGCCGTGGGCGCGCGCCCGGAGTAGCAGGCTCAGCGCCGTCGGGGCGTCGCGGGCGGCCAGGCGGACCTGCAGCGCCAACTGATGTCCCCCCAAACGCGCGCAGCCTCGAGGCCCCGCGCCCGGCCCGCGCCGCCGTCCCTCCAGCAGCCCGTCGCGGCTCACGTCCAGCAGTTCCCGCAGCGCTCGGGGCGTGCGTGCGGCATCCAAGGCATAGGTCCAGCCATGCCCGAGGGCGAAGGCGCGGGCCCCGCCGGGCACGCGCAGCTCCCAGGCGGCCGCTCGTAGTCCAAGTCCTGGCAGGGTGGCGGCGGCGGCCAGGAGCACCAGCGCGGGCAGCACGGGCAGCACGGGCGGCGGCGACCGCGCCATGGCCCGGAGCCCGAGCCCGAGCCGGGCGCCGGAGCACAATCCATGCACCCGGCGCGCCTCCGCATCCACCCGGCGCGGCCCGGGGACGACTCCCGCGTGCCCGGCGCCGGGCCCTCGGGGTGGCCCGCGCCCTGCCTCCCCGGGGGCCCTGGTGGGGACACCGAGGACCGCGCGCCCGGCCTCCCCCGCAGCTTCCACTTCGAGAGCACTTTGCGAAAGTTTGTGAAGTTGGTTTCAAGATGGCTCCTCCGGCGTTCCGGGAGGGCGCCGCGCATCAACCTGCGGCAGCTGCGGCTCCTAGAGGCTCCAGGTGGCCCAGGCGCGGGCTCCGTCCGGCGGGCGTGGGAAGCGGGGCGGGCCCGGGCGGGGCGGGGGCTGCGCTCCGGAGCGCCCTGAGCTGCGCACAGCGGCGCAGACCCCGGCGGCCGGCTGCTGCCTGGGCGGTGCGCTCGGCCCGCGCCCCCTCCGCCCGCGCTCTCCCCGCCCCCGGCCCGGCCCGGCCCCGCCCTGGCCCAGCAGTTTATTGTTCGGTCCCGGGGGGGAGCCGGCCCGGAGGTGCGCGCCCGGATGATCGCTATGGAGACGCGGGGGCGCGGCCGGGGCGGGCTGGGGGCCAGGCCCACTCGGTGGCGGCCCCCCACCGGCCTCCCCGGGGGGCGGGGCCGCGGGAGCCAGGCGCGGAAAGGCTGGGCTACCAGTGGGGCCCGAGAGCGCTCCTGAGCCTCGCACCCTACCTAGGCAGGCCCGATCCACAGAGGCCGCCACCCCCGGTGCCGCGCGGGTTCGACCCCGGGGCACGGGACAGAGACAGAGATGCCCCGGAGCTCCCAATTCAGAGCCACGGCCGGCGGGGAGGGGGGGGGGGCGTCAGTTACACATTTACAGCGAGGCTCAGGGAGACCGACTGAAATGCTTGACCCCGACACAAAGTTCCCTGGATCTTAAGACCCAGTGCGCAGCTAGCCGGATTCAGCCCCACTTGGTCGAAAGGCAACATTTAAAAAGAAAAAAAAAAAAATAACCTGATTGACTTTCGGGATTTGGAGGGGACGGCAGAGACAAGTTCGTTCGGCTCGTGGAGGCGAGTTCGTCTGGTCCCTGGTCCCTGAGCTGTTGGCTACTCCCGAGTGAGGGGCCCTGGAGGCGACTGGAGTGGACGACCACCTGGCGGGGTGGGGTACAACTGTGCGACAGCCCCCCCCCCCGCGCTGGTCCCGGCGGAGACAGCGGGGAGGGAGGGTAGGTCTTAGATCTTTCAGGCTGAAGACATGGAAGCCCACCTCCCGCGGGAACGGTGGGGAGGGGAGCTTCAGATCTGTGAGACACTCCCCCCCCCCCGCCACTCCCTAGGGCCAGGGTTTGGGGGAGTTATACTTTGAGGACCCCCCCAGGAGCTGGATTTTGCAACATCCCTCTCCTGTGGGGCTTTGGAACTGTGCCCCCACCCTGGGGTGTGGGAACTCATTGCCCCCCCACCTCCTAGTGGTCCCGGCATGGGGGGCCTCCCGCCTGGAGAAGGCCCCTCCTGGGATCAGTCTGAGCAGTGGGGTGGAAGGGCTTGGAAAGGCCCTGCAGTCACCCCCAGAGCCTGGGCTTCCTGGCCAGGGAGGATCCAGCAGCCACAGGTCCTAACTGAACCCAGAAAGTAGGGTCGCTTTTTTGGACATGGGCTGCTTTCTCCTTTTGTGCGTTGTATACGTACGTCACACCCTCCACCAGTTTAGTCAGAGTTGCTGGAAACCATGTCTGTCTGCCTGTTGCCAACGAGTTGAAGGCATTGTATTGACCTAACAGGTAGAGTCGCTTTGGAACCTTTTAATTCTGGGAGTTTCCACTGGCAAGTCCCGTTTGGGAAATGTGTGTGGGACAGAGTCAGGAGGAGAAAAGTTCCATTCCCGAAATGTGACAGGCCCCGGCGTTCCCAAACTGCCCTAGGACTTGGACTCCCCTGGGAAGGGTCTGAGGCTAGGAGTCCACGGACTAGAAAGCAGGGAGGGCACCTGAGCCTGGATCCCCAGGATGGAAGGGGGCTGGAGAACCCCAGGAGTGCCTGTTTTGCAATAGGGCTTTAAATAGGGTGGGTTGGGTTTAAATAAACAATTCAAATGCAGCAAATAGGTTCGGGTGTGGACATGCTTTCCTTGGAACCAGACACCTACACACTGCAGGGACACCACAGGGACTGCGGGCACTGCTTCCTGGTCCCAGGTGCCCGGCGGGGAACACACGGGCATTCTCACTTACAGGATGTCTGCAGAGGCCCAAGAGGCCGACGATGCAATTCACACACAGACCACAAGCAAGCCCAAGTCCCCCGTGGGGTCCAGCACCCTTCAGAGCACACGCAGTAGTGAAAAGATGGAAGGAAGCACAGAGGTGACTCTGCATGGGTTCAAGAGGGGCGGGGGGGGGGGGAGCCGGGCGTGGTGGCGCACGCTTGTAATCCCTGTACTTGGGAGGCTGAGACCGGAGGATCCAGGTTCGCGGCCAGCCTCAGCTACTTAGTGAGGCCCTCTGCAACTCAGTGAGACCCTGTTTCAAAATAAAGATTTAAAAAAAAAACAGGGCTGGCGCAGAGCTCGGAGGTGGAATGCCCCTGGGTTCAATCCTACTACTGCCAAAAAAAAAAAAGGGGGCAGGGGGCCAGGACAGACACTCCTGCACCTGTGGGTCACCAAGTATAGACTTCATGATGATACGCTGAACTAAACGTACGCGCTTCACACTCTTCCCCCCGGGGAACATATACTGGAGTCCACAGTTTTAAAAGAAGGAAGGAGGATGGACTAGAAAGACAGGCTGCAAGCCAGGCATGGTGGCACACGCTTGTAATCCCAGTCCTTGGGAGCTGGGACCAGAGGATCACAGGGTCCGGGCCAGCCTCAGCAACTTAGCAAGACCCTCAGTACCTTATCGAGTCTCTGTTTCAAAATAAAAAATAAAAAGTGCTGGGGGGGCCAGGCGTGGTGGCGCATGCTTGTAATCCAAGTACTTTGGGAGGCGGAGACCGGAGGATCCAGGTTCGCGGCCAGCCTCAGCGCGCATGCGCGCTCTCTCTCTCTCTTCTCTTTCTCTCTCTCTCTCCCTCTCTCTCTCTCTCTCTCTCTCTCTCTTCCTAGTGAGGCCCTCCGCAACTTCGTGAGACCCGGTTTCAAAATAAAGCATAAAAAAATCAGGCCGGGGGTGTAGTATGGAGGTAGAACGCCCCTGGGTTCAATCCCCGGTACCGCAAAAAAAAAAAAGAAAAAAAAAGTGCTGGGGGGGTGTGGCTTAGAGGTGGAATGCCTCTGGGTTCAATCCCCAGTACCACAAGAATAAATAAATAAATAAGTTGGGGGTATAGCTCAGAGGTAGAATGCCGCTTGGTTCAATCCCCCCCACACACACACACGCTCTATCATTTGTCCTCTTCCAGGAGAGGTGGGGACTGCTCAAGGGTGTGTGCTGGACATTGATCCGTCCACTCAGCATGCTCACAGAAAGTGGACCTGAGGCTCAGGGAGGGGAGGGGAGACACCTGGGGCGCCGTGAAGGGGAAGGCACGTAGGACTGTTGCCTGAGCCTGTGGCTCCTATGGCCACCATGCTGCTGGGATCCTCTTCCCTGTGGGGTGGCTCCAAGCAGGGATCTGCCTCCCTTCCCCCACAAGCCCACCATCTCTGAGGACCTAGACCCACCCACTCAATGACTCACCGAGGAGCCACATTAGGGTGAGGAGGGGGCTTGGAACAGCCCGACGGGCCAGATGAGACCGGCCCTTTAATGATGTTTGATGTGCCTGGAGTTGCTGCTGCTGTCTCCCGGGAACTCAGAAGTCTGGAATTGAAGTTTCTGTTCTGTACCCCCCCCCCCAGGTGTTGAACATGGACTTGAGTGCTTTTAAAAATAGAAACAGAGCCGGGCGCGGTGACACGCTTGTAATCCCAGTACTTGGGAGGCTAAGACCAGAGGATCCGGGTTCGCGGCCAGCCTCAGCTACTTAGTGAGGCCCTCTGCCACTTAGTGAGACCCTGTTTCAAAATAAACAATAAAAAATAGGGTTGGGGGTGGAGCTCGGAGGTAGAATGCCCCTGGGTTCAATCCCCAGTACTGCCAAAAATAAAAAATAAAAATAGAAACAGACTTTTAAAAACAAGGTGGGGGGGCTGGAGCTATGGATTTCTAATGTTGCGTATATGCTCAAAATGCTTTTTGCCAGGGCTTGAAGCAGAGCCCACATGAATTCTGGAATCTGTTCGGCACACAGTACATTCCTGGGCCGGTTTTTAAACAGTGAGGAGCCCCAAGAAACCACCCCAGCAAAGCGAGTCCAGGCGGGGCTCCACCATGCCCCTCCTTTGGAATTGAGAGGAAGATCCTGGGGGAACAGATTTGGGTCTTCCCAGCACCTCCCCAGCACCCCCACATTTTATGGGACTCAACTCATGGAAAATCATGAAAGTTGAAGCATGGAATACAAACCGAGCCTTGAATTAATTGGGAAGTTAACAGAGGCGAGGGACGAAGGGGATTTAGATCCTAATCAAGCCTGTCTTCTGCACTTCAGCGCTTCCGTCAAAGTCCAGGGGAGCGTTATGACAAAAAAGGAAAAACATTCTCCTGGTAGAAAGGCACCAGAACCTGTCCACATTCAAATGCTGCGATTGATTTCTGCCTCTGCCGGGGGCGTGGCTGCCCTGGGTCCTTGGGCAAAGCCCCTCCCTGGGCCCAGCTCCCTCAGATTTCCCTGAGGTGCCAGCACCTACCCCTCCTGTGCCAGTGCTGGGGAGGCCTTAGCTCCAGGAAGGTACTGGAAAGCTCTCGACCAGTCACTGGTGTGCACAGGGAATTCCATGAATACAGGGTGGCGGGTGCCAGGTTCATGCCCATAACTGCCCTTGAATCTCTGGGCAGCCTTGTGGGGAGGGGAGAGACGACGCCCTGGCACCCCCAGTACCCACCGGCCCCGCCCTCCCGCCTCCTGCACCCAGCACCCACAGGTCAGCCAGGCAGCCCCACTGGGCCCAGCTTGGGGCTGCACTGGCCTCTAGTGGCTGAGCCCAGTCTCTGCCCCGGCCTGAGCCTCCCTAGGTGCAGATGAGGCTCCTGCAGAGGACAGAGACCTGCGGCCCTGGCTTGGTGGACGCAGCACTGACAGCACCCTCACCTTGCTGGTGCAGATGCTAAAGTCCACAGCCCGCAGGCCCTGGGCAGTGCCGGCCACAGGCCATGCCGCCCGTGGCTCCTGGGCCTGCTGAGCTCCTTGTCTGCAGGGCGAGGGCGCCCAGCTCCCCTGGGGACACCACGGCACACCCAGGCTGGGCAGGTACGGCATGGGGGCGGTCTGGTCACCAACCCCCAGGGAAGGAGAACGAAGGGCCAAATCCCACTCCAGCACCTGGAGGCCTCAGCCGCTGCTTTTCGGGACAGCCGCTGTGTGGCCCTGCAGGGGACTCCCAAGGACTGAGGAAGGGACAAAGGTCAGGGCCAGTGCCAAGTGGAAACGGACTCTGTGCTGGGAAAGGGGATCACAGTGTGTATCTAGAGGAGGGTCCACACTGCCAGGTTGCCCCATTTCTGTCTCTATTATTATTGTTGTTATTATTGTGGTACTGGGGATTGAACCCAGGGGTGTTCTACCTCTGAGCTACACCCCCAGTCCTTTTTATTTTTTTTATTTTGAAGCAGGATCTCGCTAAGTTGCTGAGGGTCTTGCTAAGTTGCTGAGGCTGGTCTCGAACTTGCGATCCTCCTGTCTCAGCCTCCCAAGTACTGGGATCACAGGCATGTACCACCATACTTGGCTTCATTATTATTATTATTATTGTTGTTCTTTCCTCCCCTCCCCTGCCTAGTACACACTGTTGTGAAGCCAACCTGAGGGGAAGCACTACTGTCTTGATTATTTTTCTCCTTTCCGTGACTTCTTCTGTTTTTGTAAAGAGATGTGCTCTTTGCATACCGTGATATTTGCCCTTCTTAATGTGTACGCCTCGTGGGTTTTTAGCGTATTCACAAAGTTCCGCAACAATCACTAATTCCAGAACATTTTCATCACCCCAGATAGAAACCCTGAAGTCATCTCCAGTCCCCTCCACCCTGATCCCTCAGCCCCCAGAAGCCACTAAGCCACTTCCTGTCTCTAAGATGAGCCTGTTCCGGACAGTGGAATGCCACAGGACTTGTCCTTTCGTGCCTGGCTCCTGTCACTTAGCACCACGATTCATGGTCCATCCATGGCGGAGCTTGACTTCATCCTTCCTTCTTTTTCAAGGCTGGGGAATGTTCCAGGCTACAGATGCACCCCAGTTTGTTTCTCCAGTCATCAGTCATGGATTGGGGGGTTGATTCTACTTTTTTTTTTTTTTTTTACTATTTTGACTAGCCTCGCTTCCTTTTGAGTGGGAAAAAAGGCACCAGACACTATTTTCTGTAAAAATTGCACGCAGAAATCTCTTTTGAAATTATTCTTTATTTTCGTATTTTGACATTGTAGCTACAACCACGCTGTCATCTGTCACTTGCAGGGGACTTTTTTTCTGGGGATTGAACTCAGGGGTGTTCTACATCTGAGCTACCCCCCCAGCCCTGTTTTATTTTTCAAAACTGGGTCTCTTGCTAAATTACCACACACTGGCCTCAAACCTGCAATCCTCCTGTCTTAGCCTCCCAAGTACTAGGATTACAGGTGTATGCCACTGTGCTTAAGAGGACTTTTCTTAAGAACTTTCCTTAGGTCTTTCTGGGTGCCGGGGGGGGCGCTAGAGTTGCCCCTGGGCAGGCTGGCAGAGTGGGGCAAAGGGGCCAGTGGCCCCTGCTTTCATGCCTGACCCCCAATACTGCCAGCCATCTCCTGATGTTCCTGTCTGGACAGGAGGGCTGCCCACCCCAGCAGCTCCATGACTGGTAATAGCAGCAGGCCTGCCCCCAGGCCCTGGGCTATGTCCTGCCGGGAATGGGAAGGCAAGGGAGCCCTGGTGGCAGAGCCCCTCACCATCATCCCCACACCCTGCCTGCTCCTCCCTTCAGTCCTTCCTTCCTTCCTTCCTTCCTTCCTCCTTCCTTCCATACGATGGTGAACATGGGCAACACCGCATCCTCATGGAGAGGTTTTTCTCTTGGAAGAATACAGACGGTAAATTTACAGAAATGCACAGTATCAGGGGAAGGTAATAAAGAACCCAGGACGAGAGTTGTTGGAGGGCTATTGGGGTGGGTGATCTGGAAAGGCCTTTCCCCAGGGCAGAGGCTGAAGAGGAGAACGTCGGGGAAGCACAGTCCAGGCAGCAGGCAGGACAGCAAGCTCAGAGGCCCTGGGGCAGGAGACGAGTGCGGCAGTGTTTGCAGCTGGGGTAGGTGCAGAATGCCGTGTAGGGTCCTGGGGACCATGACTAGCACACGTCCTTTATGCATCTGAGGGGAAGGCAAGAGGCAGCCAAGAGCAGAGCACAGTGCCGAGACCTGCGCACCCTAACCAGCACCTAGCCGACTGGAGCTGGGGGGAGGCCAAGGGAGGCTGCCCCGGGCATCCCTGTGGGACTGATGGAGCCGTGGGGGATGGACAAGTGGTCACATTGAGGCTGGGGTTTGGGAGCGAGCCAGTGGGACCTGTCCATGGAGTAGAAGTGAGGGGGTGAAAAATAGATGCAAGGGTCCCCGATGTCTGGGCCAGCGACAGGGCCACCAGTGATCCAGGCCACCGTGGGATGATGTGTGCCCTCCCACCCTCCGCCTCCACAGCCATCCACACCGATGCGGCCACGTGAAGCCTTGCTGTCTCTGCGGAGGCCTGAATGCTTCAGATCAAAAGCCTGCTGGGAGCCAAGTCGGGAGACCCCCTGTGTGCAGCACCCCAGGGGGAGCTACTGGACCGGGTAGAGATGCAGAGGCCCCAGGGGCCCGCAGGGAGCCCTTTCCCACCCACCATTTCCCTTCTGCACACCCAGGAAAGTTCCCTCCTTGTTGATTTTTCTTGTTCACCTTGCAAAACTTTCCTGGGGGGCAGGGTAATCGTGAGCAGGAAGAATTTTCTTAGTGATTCTACAGAGGTAAAGGGGGACCCAGACAGGGCAAAAATAGCACCCACATCCTAGTGATATCTTTCTTTTTTTTTTTTTTTGGTACTGGGGATGGAGCCCAGGGGCATTCTACCTCCAAGCTACCCCTGGTCCTTTTATTTATTTATTTATTTATTTATTTATTTATTTATTATGTATTTTGTTTGGAAACAAGGTCTCACTAGGTTGCTGAAAGCCTCACTAAGTTGCTGAGGCCATCCTTGAACCTGCAATCCTCCTTTCTCAGCCTCCCAAGTACTGGGATTACCCGCATGCACCAGCACAACCGGCTTGTGATAACTTCTTTAAAAATAGAATTTTTTAGCTGGGCGTGGTGGCGAATGGCTGTCATCCCAGGACTTAAGAGGTAGGAGGTTTGCAGGCTCAAGGCCAACGCATGGTAACTTAGCAAGATCTGTTTCAAAATAAAAAATAAAAAAGGGCTGGGGGGGGTGTAGCTCAGTGGTAGAATGCCCCTGAGTTCAATTCCCAGTACCACAAAAATAAATAAACAAAAATCTGAAAGGGCTACAGCACTAGGGTGTAAACTTTGGGAGCCAATCCTGGTGCCTCCACCTCCTCCTCTTCCTTGAGTCCCCCTCCCAGAACCTTGGGGTGCAGGGAGGGCAAACACCTGTGAAAGGCTCAGGGAGCAGTAGCTGGGAAATCCCACCCCTTCTGCCTCTGTTGTGTGGAATGCCCATTCCCACCCCACCCCACCCCACCCCGGCCCCTCTCCCAGCACTTAGCCCCAGAGCCCGACTGCCCAACGTGGATGTGCTAGAGATAGAGCACAGGCCTCCTGCTGGCTGTGGTCACCCAAGGGAGTGGGAGGGGACCTCCAGGATGCTGGGGGGAGGACCTGGGATAAAGTTCAACAGGCAAGACCTGACCCTAAGCCCGAAGATGCTGGGCACCTCTGCACTTGCCCCAGGGCCTGGGGACGGGAGTCCCTCCTAAAGGGAATCCCAAATTCCAGGGAGCATGGAGACTTTGGCCATCTGGTGCTGGTAGGGACAGGAGGAGAGGGTGCCCAGTCATCTGAGACCTGGGTGGCTTCCCAGCAAGAGGTGGCAGCTGCAAGGAGCCACCAATACCGAAGGGCTGCTGGTTGCCCGTCTCACCAGGGAAGAAGCCAGCGAAGGAAGCCTGGTTTACATGAGGACTCTCCGGGGGTCAGCTCAAAGCACAGGGGAAAGCTAGCCCGAGGTTACCCGGAATGTGCAGGGCACTCGACCAGCCCCAGCAGCAGGGGAGCCCCAGGGCCCACCAGCCCTGCTGGCAGAGGGGGCCCTCACGCTGGGCGGGAGCCGATGAGTCACGGCTGGCTGGAATGTGCCGAGCGAGCTGAGATCTGCCGCTCCTCTGAGGAGCTCAGACCCTGCCCCGATCAAAAGGGAGAAGATGGATGAGACGCTATAAATAGGCCAGAGCCACCGGGCTGGCCTCCGGGATGCACGTTCTGGGTGCTCACGAAGCCAACACACTCCAAATTCAGGTTGACATTGTGGCATGCCATCACCTGCTTTGAGGGGACGTGGGGCCCTGGGGGAGCATTTGGGGAGCTATTGGCAGAGCGTTCGGTTCCTGCAAGTTCCAACTTCTGCTGAAATTGGCTAATTGGTTTCTTTGCATGATTCAGGGCACACAGGCTCCCCTGTCCATAGAATCTTCCCGCTCGCTGTGCACGCAGGGAGGTGGACAGGGCTCACTTTTCCAACTTTGGCAATCCTCTGTGGAGCTGGCAGATACACTTGCTAGGGCCTCCATCCTGTTGTCCGAGGAGGATGGGCGGGTAGGGAGCCCTGGACAAATCCCTCAGTCTCCCCTTGCGAGATGGAGGGCACTCGTTCTGCATCAGGTGCAACATTTCCACAAGCTCAGCAGTTGGCGCTACAGACTTGGGTCATGTTCCAGTCCTGGGGTCTGAGGTCGGCAGTGGGTCTCACTGCACAGGCTAAAGTCAGGTGTGGGCAGCACCACACTTTTTTCTGGAGGGACCCAGGGCTGGGGGCCCCCTTTTCTTGCCTTTTCCAACTTCTTGGGCCTCCTGCATTCCCTGGCTTGTGTCCTCTTCCTCCATCTTCAAGCTCTCTGAAGCTGGCTCCCTGCCTCCCTCTCCCACTTTGAAGAGTCCTTCTGGTCACACTGGGCCAGCCAGGTAATTCAGTGTGACCCTCCATCTCAGGGTCAGCTGGTTAGCAATCTCCACTCCACTTGCACCCCCAATTCCCTTGCCTGGGGAACATGCAGAGGTTCAGGAGACCAGGCTGTGGACACCACCAGGGGGCGCTACTCTGCTTGCCTGTTGGGGAGCTGGTTCCACTGAGAACCCCTGGGAAGTGTGGGTGTCTGCTTCAGAGTTTTGGGCGGAAACACTCAGTAACATGAATAATTTCCCCCTGAGAATTTGCAACCGTAGGCCTGCTTCTCCAGCGCTGAAGTTAAATTTATACTATGCTCAGAGACAGGGAAATCTCAACTTGAGAAATTAAATTAAAATGGTCCCAGATTAGAAGCATCCCCTTCTAACCAACAGAAGCCCCTTCTGGAGGACAGCATCCCATCGAAGCCTTCAGGATTCCTACAGATTAAACGCAACCAAATAGGAACCAACATCAAAAAAAGAAAAAGATCAAACACAAGGAGACAAGCCACCACAAAAGTCAATAGAAATAACAGATTTAGACCCCGGGGGACTTCAGATATTTGCGTATTTAAAATAGATGAATAAGGAAAAAATAAAAAAGGAAAAAAAGAATCTGTTAAAGAAAGACCAAACAGCTGGGTGGGGTGGCACATACCTGTAATCCCAGTACTTGGGAGGCAGAGACAGAAGGACCACAGGTTTGAAGCCAGCCTCAGTAATTTAGCAAGACCCTCAGCAACTTAGCAAGACCCTGTTTCAAATTTAAAAATTTAAAAGGGCTGGGGGTATAGTTCGGAGGTAGAATGCCCCTGGGTTCAATCTCCAGTACCCCCCAAAAAGGGAGGGGGTGGGGGTTTAGCTCACAGGTAAAATGTCCCTGGGTTCAATCCCTAGTAACCTCCCCCCAGAAAGAATAAAAAAGACCAGCAGCTTTGAAAAAGAACCGCAGGAACTTTACAAGTGAAAATATAAATGTTGAAACTATAAGCTCGCCGGGAGTGGTGGCACACGCTTGTAATCCCAGTACTTGGGAGGCTGAGACCGGAGGATCCAGGTTCGCGGCCAGCCTCAGCTACTTAGTGAGGCCCTCCGCAACTTAGTGAGACCCTGTTTCAAAATAAAGAATAAAAAATAGGGCTGGGGGTGTAGCTCTGAGGTAGAACGCCCCTGGGTTCCATCCCCAGTACCACAAAAAAGAAAGAAAGAAAGAGAGAAAGAGAGAGAGGGAGAGAGAGAGAGAGAGAGAGAGAAGAAAGAAAGAAAGAAAGAAAGAAAAAGAAAGAAAGGAAAGAAAGAAAGAATAAGCTCTATGAATTAAACAGCTGAAGAGAGAATTAGTGAGTTGGAGAACAAATCTGAAGAAATTTCCTAGGGTGCAGCACAGAAAGATAAGAAGACAGAAAATATGAAGGGAGGAAAGGAGGCAGGGAGGATAGGATGAGGGTGTATACCGGGCATCCAAACAGAATTTCTGGGATTGCAGACCTGCAGAGTGAGGCAGAACTGGCAGTGGGGAACGAGTGCATGCTGTTCCAGGCAGAGGGAACAGCATGTGCTAAGATCCCAGAAATTCAACCAAAGCCTGTGTGCCACAGCCCTTCACAGGCTAATGTAAGGGCACAGATGCCTCGGACACCATCCCCGCCCAACAAGCAGGCATGCTCAAGAGGAGCCACTACCACCAGGAGCCGGCTGTGTGGCTGCCTGGGCATCTTCATTTCCTCTTTGACTGGTCGCAGTCCTTCATGCTTTGGGGCTAGACGTGTGACCTGGGCCAGGTCAACCGAAGCCGGTGAGGCCCAATTCTGAAACTCGGGTTGGAACTGTTGGGCAGAGCGCATCTCTGGTTCTGGCAGTTTCGCTAATAGAGGAGAATGTTAGCTTGGACCTGCCATGCGCCCCGCCTGGAACCAACCGTGCCTGAAGGATACCCTAGGCTTAGCAGTTACGTGAGTTAATACGTTTCCTTTTCTGCTCGGGCTGGCCTGAGATGTTTTTTCTGACACATGTAAGTCGTTACTCCACCCATGAAATAATTGGGAGGCCCCAGGCTGGAGATGCCACCAGAGGCCCTGGCCACCAGGGTCGGGGAGGCTTCCCAAGAAGGAAGCAACTGGGCCGGCCTTGTGTCTGGGTCGGAGGTAGCTGGGGAGGAGGGCGTGTCAGGCTTGCTGGTGAGGGTGTTGGCTGTCTTCCCGGGAGCTGACATAGCCTGCTGCCTCCTGGCACGACCTCTGCCCAGGCAGGCAGAGGCCCCACTCCCAGGCCAGCTTGCAGAGCAGAGTCTCGGGCGTGACGGAGGTTGGAGGCTGAAGAGGAGATGTCTCAGAGCCCGAGGGCCTTGCCTCTAGGTCACGTTGGTGTCAGGCCCAGCCCTGGGATTCGCTGGTGTGCATAGAGGAGTGGCATTGGGGTCATCGGGCTATGCTTGTCCTTCCCTGGCCCCGCCTGGCTAGCACCATGGACATCCCTTGGTGGTAATGCCTGGTCATCAAGCCAAGTGGGCTTAAGGACACACTCTCAGCTCTGCAGGAAAGTCACTTCAGGCCCTGGCTCCCAGCCGCGTCGCCCCCCGTCCCGCAGATCAGCTGGCTAGCCGCGGACTGCATGGGCCCTGTGGCCTGCGATTCATGGAAAGGTGGAGTATGGCCCAGGGTCTGGCTCGTGAGACGTGGGGGAGGTCGGCTGGGGCTCCAGAGGCCCCTCAGGGATGGAGCAGACAGTGGGGACAGTGCCTCTCCTATCCCACTGCACGCTGGCCCTTAGGGAGGTGACGGCACAAGGCCTGCGCCTGCCCAGGGATGACAAGAACCTCAAAGCTTTCAAAAAAGAATTACAAAAGAAGTGTGTTTGTCTTCAAAACTAAACGCCACACTCCAGTTCGGTACCAAGTCAAGGGCTGGCACGGCGCTGACTGCGTCAGGTGCCACCCAACAGGCTGCACAGAAGCCCACCTGGTTGTGACCCAGAGTCAGGCATGGCTGCCTTCCGTCCCATACAGACAAGGAGACGGAGGCACAGAGAGGGTGGCTCTCTCGCCCTGGTGGGGGATGGAGGAGAATCAGACTGGGGTTACCATCCTGTGTTTGTGCGCCAATCATTACATTGTGCAGCCTCCAGGGTCCTGGGGGAGGGGACTGCTCCCATCACAGAGGCCCAGGACCCCGTGGCCACTTCCCCCAGCCACCACCCCCTGCCGGCCACAAGGCCTCTGCACAGGCTCTTCCTTTTGCTCGGAACACCCTTCTCACACGACTGATGGTCTTGTGATGGGTCTCCATCCCAATGTCCCCTCCCTGAGGGACCTGTGTGGCCAGGCCAGGGTGAGGTTTCCCTGGATGTGTTTGTACCCCAGGAGTTCTGAACCCCGTGAGCGTATCACCAGTCAGCGCTGCTGTGTGAGGAAACACCACAGACTGGTTGCCTAGGCGACAGGGATTTGTGTCTTCACAGTCCTAAAGGCTGGAGCCCAAGACGACCATGTCGACCAGTGTGGTCTTGGGTTGCAGGCAGCAGACTCCTGGCCACGTCCTCACAGGCCCTCGCTTCAGTGTGTGCACGCAGGGAAGGAAAGAGAGCGTTCCCCACTAATCCCATCACGAGGGCCCCAACAGTTAGTCCTTAACGCTCCCCCCTCAAAAAATTTTAAATTCAGCCCAGTATGGTGGTGCACACCTGTCATCGCAGAACTTGGGAGGCTGAGACAGGAGGATCACAGGTTCGCAGCCAGCCTCAGCAACTTAGTGAGGCCCTCAACAACTTAGCAAGACCCTGTTTTAAAACAAAAAATAAAAAGGGCTGGGGTGTATCTCAGAGGTAGAGCTCCCCTGGTTCCAATCCCCAGTACCAAAAAAATTTTTTTTTTAATTTAACAAGGCATACCACCAATTCCTACACTTTAGGGTGGATATCATTTTAAAAATAATGAACAGAATGTAACATTGCACGGTGAGGATGAGAAGTTGGAATCCTCACGCATTGCTGGAGGGATGTACCCCCACTGTGGGAAAGTCTAGCAGTTCCTCAAAACATAGTTACCATATGACTCATCTGTGTGTGTGTGTGTGTGTGTGTGTGTGTGTGTGTGTGTGTGAAGCAGGGTCTTGCCTAGGTTGATGAGAGTCTCACTACTTGCTGAGGCTATCCTCGAACCTGAGATCCTCCCGTCTCAGCCTCCCTGACTCAGCAATTTAAAAAGTTAAAAGAAGGGCCGGGCGTGGTGGTGCACACTTGTAATCCCAGTACTTGGGAGGCTGAGACCGGAGGATCCGGGTTCGCAGCCAGCCTCAGCTACTTAGTGAGGTCCCCACAACTTCGTGAGACCCGGTTTCAAAATAAAGTACAAAAAATAGGGCCGGGGGTGTAGCTCGGAGGTAGAATACCCCTGGGTTCAATCCCTAGTACCGCAAAAAAGAATAAAAATAAAAATAAATAGAGCCGGGCGTGGTGGCGCACGCTTGTAATCCCAGTACTTGGGAGACTGAGACCGGAGGATCCGGGTTTGCGGCCAGCCTCAGCTATTTAGTGAGGCCCTCTGCAACTTCGTGAGACCCTGTTTCAAAATAAAGAATAAAAAATAGGGCTGGGGGTGTAGTTCGGAGGTAGTGTGCCCCTGGGTTCCATTCCCAGTACCGCAATAAATAAATAAATAAATAAATAAATAAAAAGTTAAAAGCCGGGTGTGGTGGCGCATGTTTGTAATCTCAGTACTTGGGAGGCTGAGATAGGAGGATCCATGTTTGCAGCCAGCCTCAGCTACTTAGTGAGGCCCTCCACAACTTAGTGAGACCCTGTTTCAAAGTAAAAGAATAAAAAATAGGACTGGGGGTGTAGCTTGGAGGTAGAATGCTGCTGGGTTCAATCCCCAGTACCGAAAAAAAAAAGTTAAAAGAATTAACTTTTGGAACTAAAAGAGGTATTTGTATACCAGGGTCATAGCAGCATTAGTCACAATAGCCAAAAGGTGGAAACTCCCCAGATGTCCATCAACAGAGGAACAAAAGGTGGTCCACCCGTACCATGGAATAGCATTTAGCCATAAAAAAGGAAGTACTGACTCATGCCACCAGGTGGGTGAACTGTGAAGCGAGTCACAAAAAGACCAGTACTGTAAGATTCCACTCCTATGCATAGAGGCAGACAGTAGAATGGCGGTGGCAGGGGCTGAGGCCGAGGGGAGGAGGCCGGGGAGGGTAGCCTTTAACCGGTGGAGTGTCAGCTTTGCCGGGTGAATAGAGTTCGGGAGAGGGACGGTAGGATCGTGACACAGCACTGTAAGTGTATTCAATGTCGCCGGGAAATGGTGAAGAAGGTAAGTCTTCTGTTATGTGTGTTTTACCACAGTATGCAAACATGAGAGTAAATCTCAGCAAATATTGGCTGCATAAAGTAATAAAATCAATTGCTCATGATGTTTTATTGATATATATATAAAATTTAGCCAGCAGCAGTGGTGCACGCCTGTAATCCTTGTACTCAGGAGGCTGAGACAGGAGGATTGCAGGAGGATTGCAGCCTCAGCAACGTATTGAGGCCCTGTTTCAAAATAAAAAGGGCTGGGGGTGTAGCTCAGAGGTAGAGAGCCTCCCCACCCTTCCACACCTCCCTCAGTGTCCCTCTGCACCCTGATGCTGCGCCCTACCCCACCCTGCCTCAGTGGGGCCCCATAGGACCGCTCTCCGGAGGCCTGACGCTGGCTTTGCCTCCCATCCCTCCAAGTGGGAGCAGGTCCCAGGGCCAGCCAGGCCGCCTTGACATTATAGTGACTCCTGGACATCCCTCCTGGTCCAGGCAGCGGAACACTCACCTCAACACCTCTGGCTCCCATGAGCCCTTGCCTGTCTCTCCTCATCCTCATCCAGGCAGGGGAGAACTTTCCAAACCACAGAGTGCCTCTGCTCTCTGTTGTAGTCCCTCTGCTGCCCACCCCACTCCCAGCCACCACGCTTACCTGCCTGTGGACCGTGGATGCTGAGGCTGCCACCCTGCTGCGGCCTTCCCCTTCAGAGGACCCTCCTTCTCAGGATCCTTCCCTGAGGACCCCCAGCCCCCCTCCCGGCTCCTCCAGCCCCACTGACCACGCAGGCTGACGACCCACACCCGGGTCCTCCCCCGCCAGAAGGTCTTTGCGGGCCAGATCTGATGAGGCTGGCCTCTATGCACGGCCACGGAGTGAACGAGGGCAGGAAAGAAGGACAGAGCTGACCACCACCCTGTAAAGGAGGGAAACTGAGGCTCAGAGAGGTGCAGGGACTTGCCAAAGTCACCCGCCCCGTAAGACCCACAGCTTAGATGAGAACTCTGGCCAGCAGTCTGTCCCCAAGGAGAGCAAGGAGGAAGACCCTCCCCAGGTGACCTCAAATGGTGCCGGCCCCGGCAGGCTGTTGGGCAAGGGCAGTGGGCAAGGGCGGGATGGGCTCTGGTTGGCTGGCCCGGGGCTGCGCTGCCACCTTCGGCCACGAGGTGGCGCACTTAACAGACTCAGAGGCGGAACCCCGAGTTCGTGTTGCAATCCCCCATCCCTGGCCTGCTCTCGGCCGCCTCCCCGGGGCCTGCTGAAGCCCTGCAGAGGAGCGACCTGCGGGTGTCATCTCTGGGGGCCACAGGGGGAAGAGCCTGCCGCATCTCACACGGTGCCCCTCCTCCTGAGAGGCCAGTGCAGCCCCGTGTCCACATTTATTTCTTTACTTTTTTGTACTGGAGATTGAGCCCAGAGGCATTCCACCTCTGACCTACTTCCTCAGCCCTTTTTATTTTGAAACTGGGTCTCACTACATTGGTGCAGCTGGTCTTGACCCTGCGATCCTCCTGTCTCGGCCTCCCCAGTACTGGGATTAGAGGCGTGGGCCACCACGCTTGGGTCCATCTCGACATTTCTGAGATGCTGATGCGGCCTGGGACGGGTGTTTCAGGCTTTCCTGAAAAGCGGTTGTTAGGTCTGGGGGCCTCTTCCCCCATGGCATTTTTAAGTCAAGAAAACAGGTGAATGAGGTTTCTAGGTGTCATCTGGCCACTCTCTGGTCCTGCATTTATTGAGTACCTACTTCATGCTGATGGCATGGAGCACTGAACTATCACACTGCAGCGCTGGACACAGGCTCAGGGTTCCTGGTGCTGCTGCTCTGCCTCCCCATAGGAACAGCGGCCAAGACACAGTCCCAGCCCAGGCGGAGGGCATCTCACTCCTGCACCTTACAGATGTGGAAACTGAGGCCCAGAGGGCTAAACGGTGTGTCCAACGACACTCAGCCACCAACAGTCAGCCCAGTTTTGCACATCTAGAGGGGAGGAGCATGGCGGGGTGGCCCTGACCTTCATGGTGCACGAGGCTGGGGCAACAGGCAGAACATCTGGGACTGCAGGGCACAGTGGCACACACCTGTAATCCCAGCAACTCAGGAGGCTGAAGCAGGAGGATTGAAAGTTTGAGGCCAACCTCGGCAACGTAGTAGGACCAGGTCTCAAAATAAAAAAATGAAGGAGGGCGTGATGGTGCATGTCTGTAATCCCAGTACTTGGGAGGCTGAGACAGGAGGATCTCAACAACTCAGCGAGACCCTATTTCAAAATAAAATAGGGCTGGGGGTGTAGCTCAGAGGTAGAATGCCCAAAAAATAAAAATTAAAAAATAAAAATAAAAGGGGAATGTTGGTGTCTGGGGATGTAGCTCAGTGGTAGAATGTGCCCCTGGGTTCAATCCCTAGTACTGATAGAAAGGAAAAGAAAAGAATATCTTGGGCCAGCAGCTGGCAGGGAGAGAGCTGGCCCCCAAGGGCCAACGTGGTGCCAGAGTCCAGCTATGAGGCTGGCATCCAAGTCCAAAGGATGAGCAGCTGCTGGGGGTGCGTGCAGGGTGGGGACTGAAAGAGGCTCTGGCCGGGGCCAAGGTAAACAGGAAAGCCTCGTGGCGCTGGACTCTGGCTGGGAAGGACGTGTGGGCAGGCTGGCTCTTCTGAGGTGGCCCGGGAGGGGCAGAGTGGCCCCTTGGGAGCCAGTAGGGGCGGGAGCAAAGGTCTGAGGGTGGGGATGGATGGGCACTGCGATCAGGAGGTGGCAGGGAGCTGAGCCTCCAGAGGGGACAGAGAATGTGCGGGATGCGGGAAGGCCAGCAGCGAGGGCCTGTCGGTTTCCTGTTACGGCTATGCCAAGTTACCACAGACCCGGTGGCTTAGAGAACACAAATGTCTGGAGGTCAGAGCCCAAAGTGGGGCTCACTGGGCAGGACGGGCTCCTCCTAGAGGTTCCAGGGAGGAACCCATTCCTGTGTCGCCCGGCTTCTAGAGGCGCCTGCACGCTCTGACTGTGGCCCCTTCCTCTGTCTTTAAGACCCACATCGTAGCATCTCCGGTTCTCAGCACATTGCTCCAGCTCTGACTGGGATCCCCGGATGATCCAGGATAATCTCTCCGTCTCAAGGCCCTTAATTTAATCACATTTGCCAGGTCCCTTTTGCCAGGTAAGGCCGCATGTTCACAGGTTTGGGGCAATAGGATGTGGACATCTGGAGGGCCCAGGTTCTGCCTGAACTGCTCTGTTCTAGAAAGAAGCAGGAGCGATTTGCTTTTTCTTTATTTTTATTTGTGGTAATGGAAATTGAGCCCGCAGGTGCTCTCCCACGGAGCTGCACCCCCAGCCTTATTTTTTCATTCATTTACTTATTTATTTATTTATGGAACTGGGGATTGAACCCAGGGGCATTCGATCTCCATTCTACACCCCCAGCCTTTTTTATTTTTTATTTTGAAAGTCGCTGAGGCTGCCTCCAACCTGCAATCCTCCTGTCTCAGCCTCCCAAGTACTGGGATTACAGATGTACATACATCACCATGCTGGCTTAGTCCTTCTTCTTTACCCACATCTACCCAGAGGTGTGGAGGTCTGGGGGCTTCTTGGGCTTGGACTGTACCCCAGAATCATCTGCTACCTCGCAGAGTCTGGGCTCATCCCTTCCCACCCCACAGTGTGCCTTGGGGTCCCTGCACGCCTGGCTTCCTGGGGAGCAGCGCCTCCTTCCTCCTGAGCCTGCACAGGGACAGGGTGCAAGGGCTGCTGCTTGCAGAGGTGGGGGGGGACAAGGCCAGCTCTGGGGCCCTGCCTGCCCCCGGCGTGGCGCTGGCCCCTGCACCAGAGCTCAGAGGGGCTCGGCAGCTGCTCTGCTCAGTGTCCAGCAGGATTCCCAGCCTGGACTCTTCCCCCAAACCTGCTGCTACCTCCACCTCCCTCCCACCAGCCCTGCCACCTTCTCCAGCCCTGGCTCCGCCCCTTCTCCCCTAATCAGGTTGAAAATAGAAACCACCATCACTTCCCAGGGCCATTTGGTGCCAGGTGCTGCCATCTCCCGGGACAAGGTGACGTAGAAAGAGGCCCGGAATCCAGAGCCGGCAAGCCCGAGCATGGAGTCCCATCCTGCCTCTCCTTGGTGACCTCGGGCAGCTTCCTGAGCCCTCCATGCCCTGGTGTCCCATGTGGCATGGGGTTTTGTGCGTGTGGAAGGACGGCTCCGATATAGTGTGCTGAGGTCAGTTTAACAAACCCTCCTGGGGCACCTGGTGGGTGCTGGGCAGGGCCTCAGAAAGAGGGAGGCTGGGCATGGTGGCCCACATCTGTTACCCCAGTACTTGGGAGGCTGAGACAGGAGGGATTGCAGGTTTGAGGCCAGCCTCAGCAACTTAGCAAGACTATTTAAAAATAATGATGATCCGCCGGGCGTGGTGGAGCACGCTTGTAATCCCAGTACTTTGGGAGGCAGAGACCGGAGGATCCAGGTTCGCAGCCAGCCTCAGCTCTCTCTCTCTCTCTCTCTCTGTCTCTCTCTGTCTCTGTCTCTCTCTCTGTCTCTCTCTCTCTCCCTGTTTCTCTCTCTGTCTCTCTCTCTCTCTTTCTCTCTCTCTCTCTCTCTCTCTCTCTCCTTAGGCCCTCCGCAACTTCGTGAGACCCGGTTTCAAAATAAAGTATAAAAAATAGGGCCGGGGGTGTAGCGCAGAGGTAGAACGCTCCTGGGTTCAATCCCTGGTACCGCAAAAAAAAAAAAAATGATTATGATGATGATGATGATGATAATAATAATGGGCTGGGGGTGTAGTTCCAAGGTAGAATGCCCCTGGATTCAATCCGCAGTATCAGGGAAAAAAGAAAAAGAAAGGAAGGAAGGGAGGGAGGGAGAGAAAATAAGCAAGGGAGGAGCTGGGGTTTGAACCCACGTCAGCCTGACGGTCGCCCATGCCACTCACGGACTCATTTCTACGTGCCTGCATTTGACCACCAACGCCCCCTGCTTTCATATGACTCTCGGGGTTCCTCTGGGGTCACGTCTTGCCCTTGGTGCCCTTGGGGCTCTGAGGCAGGCACAGAGGGACCTGAGGGACCCGCTGGCCCCGGGGTGTGAGCAGGCTCCAGCCACCAGCTGCCAACCAGGCTCCGAGCTTGGCAGTGCCCACCTGGTGCAGGTCTGTCCCCTGCTGTCCCCCGTGCAGAGGAGGTGGGCACCAGGGAGAACTTGCTGATCGTGGGCCGCATGGCCCTGGTGTCACTCGGTCCTTGCCTTGGTGTGCGCGGGCTGGCTCAACCACAGAGACTTACTCCTCGGTGCTCTGGAGGCTGGAAGGCGGGAGGTGTGGGCAGGGCGGGCACCGCAGCCCTCTCTGCTCCGTGTGTACATGGCCATCTCCTCCCTGGGTCCTCAGGCAATTGGTCCTCTGTGGGTGCCTGTGTCCTTATCTCCTTTTCTTACAAGGACACTAGTCCTATTGGATTAGGGCCCACCCTTATGACCTCATTTAACTAAATAAGCTGTGTAAAGACCCTGACTCGAATATAGTCACATTCTTTTGTTTATTACTATGGATTGAACACAGGGGTGTTCTACCTCCGAGCTACACCCCTGACCCTTTTTATTTTGAAACAGGGTCTTGCCAAGCTGCCGAGGGTCTCACTAAGTTGCTGAGGCTGGCCTTGAACCTGCAATCCTCCTGTCTCAGCCTCCCAAGTACCGGGATTACAGGCGTGCACCACCACGCCTGGCAAATACAGTCATATTCTGAGGTCCTGGGGTTAGAGCTCTGACATGTGGATTTGGGGGGACACAGTCCAGCCCTTGACAGTCCTGCTGTGTAAATGGGGTAACAGATGCCGTGAGGAGCAGGGTGGAGGGTGCCTTATAACGTGGAGTTCCACTTGTGGGGTGGGATCTGGTCCAGGCCTGATCGCCAGGCAGGGCCGCGTCTCCCTTGTCCCCCCTCCCCACCGCCATAGAGTGGGCACCTGTGGGATGTTCATTGGGATGACAGTGAGGGTCTGGGGACCCCGGGGTGGCCCCAGGCATCTTGCTCCCTCTTCATCCTGGTCATTCACGCAGAGAACATTCCTTGGGCACCTGCTCTGTGTGGTGCTGTGTTTTCTGTCAGGTGCCACCTGCTGCCCCAGGTGGACCTGCTGGCACTACAGCCATGGTGCCTCCAGCCCCGCCCGGCTGCCACCGTGGCTCAGGTTTGGCACGGGGCCACGCAGGGCCAAGTAGAACCTTCCATATCTGCAGTAGGGCTGCAGCCAGGGAGGAGGTCTCTCCCTGGGATCGGGATCTGTGGGTGAAGCTTCTGTCTCTGGGGGAGTTGTGGGGGGGGCAGGGATATTTCAGTGGCTGTGCCTACCAGCTCAACTTCGTGAGCACACAGGCTGCCCTGGGATTGACGTAGGTTTCTGTAGTATGTGTATAGAAGGGCCCTGACAGTTACACGGAGCCAAGGTCCTGAGGTGCTGGGGGAGTGTCTTAGTCCATTTTGTGTTGCTGTAACAGAATGCCTGAGACTGGATAGTTTATAAAGAATAGAGATTTAAGCCAGGCGTGGTAGTGCACGCCTGTAATCCCACTGCTTGGGAGGCTGAGACAGGAGGAGCGCAAGTTTGAGGCCAGCCCAGGCAACTTAGTGAGATTCTATCTCAAAATAAAATATAAAAAGGGCTGGGAATATAGCTCAGTGGTAGAGTGCCCTTGGGTTCAATTCTAAGTACTACAAAAAATAAAAATAAGCTGGGCATGGTGGCGCACGCTTGTAATCCCAGAACTTGGGAGGCTGAGACCTGAGGATCCAGGTTGGCAGCCAGACTCAGCTACTTAGTGAGGTCCTCCGCAACTTAGTGAGACCCTGTTTCAAAATAAAGAATAAAAAATAGGGCTGGGGGTGGAGCTCGGAGGTAGAATGGCCCTGAGTTCAATCCCCAGTACCGCAAAAAATAAAAAAATAAAATAAAAAAAATAAAATAAAATAAAAAGAGTAGAGATTTAGCTGAGCCCAGTGGCACACTCCTGTAATCCCAGCGCCTCAGGAGGCTCATGTAGGAAGATCGCAAGTTCAAGGCCAGTTGGGGCAATTTGGTGAGACTGTCTCAAAATAAAAATAAGCCAGGTGTGGAGGCGCATACCTGTAATCCCAGTACTTGAGAGTCTTGAGACAGGAGGATTGTAGGTTCAAGGCCAAGCCTCAGCAACTTAACAAGCCCCTCAGCAACTTAGTGAGACCCTGTTTCAAAATAGTAAATAAAAAAGGCTGGGGATGCAGTTCAGAGGTAGAATGCCACTGGGTTCAATCTCCAGTACCATGAATGAATGAATGAATGAATGAATGAATGAATAAATAAATAGCTATAGCTTAGTGGTAGAGAGCCCCTGGGTTCAATCATCAGCACCCCCCCCACACAAAAAAAAGAAGCCAAAGCATAGAGATTTGTTCCTACAGTCCTGGAGACTGGGGAGGCCATGCTCAGGGGCCCATGTCTGGTGAGGCCTCCTGCTGTGTCATCCCACGGTGGCAGGAGAGCGAGCAGGTACTGATGAGAGGCCACGTGCACGCTCAGTTCAGGAGCCCATGTCCGAAATAGGGGCAGGGGTTCCTTACTGGGGACAGAGCCCTCGACAGGCCCCACTTCTCAACACCGTCGCATGGATGATTAAGTTTGCAATGTGTAGACTTGGGGACACACTTAAACCCTAGCAGGGAGGGACACATGTGAATGCTCTGGGCCTTTCCTGGTGGAAGCTGCCCAGCTGGGCCGATGGGAAGAGTGTGGAGAAAAGCCACTCATCAACAATCAAAACTGTGGTCCTGTGTTGGGGGCACAAGGAGGCGGGGGTGCCACGGGGGACCCTGGGATCTCTGGCTGCACGAGAGGGTTTCTGGCCAGGTTGGCCAACGGGGGAGGGGGGCTTTGTGGGGCTGGCAGGCTGGGTAGCCAGAGTAGGAGAGGTACCCCTGGGAGGATACGGCAGTGCGATGGCCTGGAGACAGGAAAGTAGAGCTTGTGTTTGGGAAAAACTCTGTCCTGTTTCCCTGGAGAATGAAGATAAGGCAGGAAAGCGCAGGGTTAGGAGGAACCAATGAGGCGGGGGAGCCAGGCCTGGTGCTGGGCAGGGGCGCCAGTCCAGATGTGACTCAGTCACGGTCAGCCAGTGGCTCTTAGCCACCCTGCAGGCAGCTCTGTGTCTACCCGGCCCAGCACACTGAGGGCCACAGAGTAGACCCATGTGGGGCAGACCTTGCTCCTTTCCTCATTCTGCGGACAGGAATGAGAGACTCAGAGGTAGAGGCTCCCGCGGGAGCCTGCCTGAGTGCCACCCTGACCCAGGTCCAAAAGCGGTGGGGAAGGCAGGAGACATCAGTGGAGCACAGGGGCCCGAATCTTGCCATTAGGGGCGCTGGAGCTGTGGAGCTTGAGACAGAGGGAGGTGTGTGTGTGGGGTCCAGTTCTGGATTTATCAGATCAGAGGTGACTGTAGGTGACTGCAGGTGACAGGGTCAGCGGTCAGCACGGCGGCTGGGCTGGAGACACACAGGGTAGCCAGGAAGGGCTTAGCCGAGTGCAGAGGACCCAGGGAGAAGGGAGGCAGAGGCTGGGTAAAGAAAACCTCCAAGCCTTCTGTGTTTTCTCCCTTCAGTGCCCCATACCTTCCACCCCAAACCCCGCAGCTCTCCTCCTGGGTCAGACCTGGGTGGGAAGTTCCTAGCGGGTCCCCTAACATCGGATACAGGCCTGGGGTTCCCCTCCACCTGGCCCAGGAGCACCCTTCTGTGAGCGAGAGAGCCTTAGGCCCTGAAGCCAAGGTGTGGTGGGTAAGATCCTACTGAAGGACCCCAACTCGGAGCCGGTGGCTTGGATAGGGCGCGCTTGGGCCAGAGGAGATCACTGCCAGCTAGGCACTGGGTGAGTCCAGAGGGAGGCCGCCCGCCTCCTGCAAGGCCTCCAGGTCCTGTCCCAGGGCAGGGGCTGTCTTCTGCGCCACTCAGCCGTCAGGGGACAGCTATTTACCCCCAGCACGTGGGTCGCCATAGGCAGCAGAGTCATCGACCCACCTCGGGGGGACCCACAGGCCCGCAGCGGGCGCACAGGGCAGCGGCGTGCGTGCCCGTGCGCGGCGGTGTCCGCGGCTGGCGGGCGGCCGCGCGTGCGCGTGGGTGCGGGCGGCGGGGACCCACGTGGGTCACCCAAACAAAGGCGGCGCCGCGTGACCGGGCGGGCGCGCGCCCGCGGGTGGGCGGGGCGGGGCGGGCGCGCCCCCGCGGGTGGGCGGGGCTGGGCGGGGCGGCGGCTGCGCGCGCAGGCCGGCCGCGGGGCGGTGGTGGTGGTGGGGCGCGCGCGCGCGCGCACGCACTCCGCGCAGCGGGAGCGCGCGCGCGACCTGGCGCCGCCGCCTCCGCGCTCGTGGCCCGGAGGACCCGCGGGGCCGCCGCCTCCTCCCCGCTCCCGGCGCCGCGGGGCTCCCGGGCGGGCGGCAGGTGCAGCGACGGGGGGCGCCGCGGCGGGTGGATGAGAGTTGGCCCCGATCTCCGCGCAGGGTAAGCGGCGCGCGCTGGGGCGGGCGGGCGGGCACCCCCCTCGGACCTCGGCGACACTCGCCGCGCGCTCCGTCCCCGGCTGGCGGGCCGCGACAGCCGCCCGAGCCCGGACCGCCGACCCTCCCTGCAGGGCCCCGCGCGCACGGCGCGCCAACCCCGTACACACGCCCCCGGGGTCCCGCGCGTCACGGCCGCCCCCCGCGCGCGCCCCGGGCACCGGCGACGGCTGCTCGGGGTCCTGGCAGGCAGAGGAGGACATCCCGCGGGCACAGGGCCCCGGTCGTGGGAGGGGGTCATTGGGCTGGGGGTCACCGAGGCTGGGACACAGTGCAGGGGGAGGAAGGGGCTCAGGCATGGCGAATGTCATCCTACTGACCCACTCCTCCGGGGACAGGAGTGGAGGAAGGTTCCCCAGGCCCATGTGACACCAGAAATGACCCTGCCAAAAGTTGTGGACACTGTCCACCCTCCCTGCACCCCCTTTCTGCCCTGTCTCCTCTCCCTTTGTTTGGACATTAGATCGTGGGCCTCTGCTGGGTCCAGTTGGCACCTGGGCTGGAGTCTAGGCCCGTGTGGCAGACCGGCCAGAAGGTGGGGTTCAGTGGGGCAGCCTGAAGCCCAAGGTCCCTACCTGTCCAGAGCAGGCCCAGCATTCCTGCCTCACTAGAGGAGGGACAGTAAGGAGGCTGGTCAGGCCTGGGCTGGTGCACCCGCAGCAGACCCCAGCTCGGAGGCCTGAGCATGACCCTCCGGAGGCCAGTCCAACCCTACAGAGAGATTCGGTTTGGGGGAGACTTCCTTTTTCAGGATGGGTTTCCCGTCTTACCTTCCTGTGCAGCCTGGGGAGGGAGGAAATTCAGAGTTCCAAGCCTCTTCTAGGTACCAAAAACAGGACTCCTAGTGCTGGGCCTGGCAGGAGGGTCAAGGTCTGGGTTCTATTGGGTCAGAAGTGGGGGGCAGTTGGAGACATGCCTCCCTCATGCAACTGAACTGTGACCTTGGGCATTCGAGACTCTGGGGTCTCGATTTCCTCAGCTGTCAATGGGGAGGGGGCAGATAAGAGGATTAGGAGGGGCGATGCAGGCGGCCCACTGGCTGGGCATGGGTACTCCCTGGGTCAGATCAGGATGGGCTAGGGAGGCCAGCAGTGTCCTTTGCCCCCAGGTGGCGTGACCGACCTGCGGAGCTCAGTGGAGAATCTTCTGTGTCCTGGGCCATTTGGGGACACAGGGTCTGGCCGGGTGAGTGTGTTCTAGTTGTGGTCCGTGCCCCTGGCTGGGCTGAAACTTCATCTCACAATTGTGACCCCATCAAGGGCCTTCGCGAGCCTGCCCCTTCTTCCTGCCGAAGTCCCCTCTGGAGACCTCCTGGTTGACCTTCTGTGGCCTCAAGCCCCCCTGAGCCTGGACAGTGCTGGACTCCTGGGGGATTCGAGCTTGTTCCTGGTGACTGGAGTCGGGTGCCTAGGGTCTCATCTGTGGGTCACCACACCCTGCTCTGCCTGCCTTTCCTCAGCACCCTGGCTGATGGTGGGGAGTGTGGCTGTCCCCGCCTGTCCCTGTGATGTCTGTCTGCTTGCATGCTAGAGAGCCATTTCCTGGAAACAGGAGTCTCAGGGTCACAGTTGTTTGCACACACGCTAGGCGCCTGTGGATCCTGTGCCTCCTTCTGAGGCTGGCCAGGGTCCTCCCAGGAAGACCCAGGTGTCCTCTCTCGCACCCCCCTCAGTGCCTCTCTTATCTGTAGAGTCTGGGCCTGGATGGGCGCCAGGGGACAGCTCCGTTGCCAGCGCCGGTGCCAGCTCCTGGGCCTCCGGTGTCCTCAGTCTCTCTGGTCCTCACCTTCACCACCTAGCAGGGGAGAGAGACCCCCACTTTGACTGCACCAGGGAGTGGAATAGTGGCTGGGGCAGGCTGGGACAGCGTTGCCCGCGAGGCCCTTGCAGGAGCAGCCAGCCTAGCTCCTTCTGTGAAGAGAGTGCCGGAATGATGTTCCAGAAACGCCAGCACTGACCTGGCCACATCTGCATGGCGATCATCAGACCAAGGGCTTGACGTTCCCATGGCGTGATCTGTGTTCGTGGTCATGGCGGTCCGGGTGCCCCGCCCCTCCTGGGGGACACATGGAGGCCCCTTTCAGCTCCCTACACTCTGCAGTGTGGGTGTCTCTTTCCAGAAGCCAGGTCTTTTGAGCGTTGTGCAGGAATGGGGTGCTCATCCCCTGGGGTGGCGTGGCTTTCCAGAGCCTCGTTTCTGGGGTTGCTCTTTCTTGGGGCGCTGGGCAGGTTTTCCCACATGGGGTCCTCTGGCCTCTTGTCTCTGGTGTTTGATCACCTCTGTGCAGGATGGGGGGTTCCTGCCCAGTGGCTGTGGCGGGGAGCGCCTGTTAGCGGAAGGGAGACGCCGGAGACTGGCTGGTGCTCGGGTCTCTGTCCCCTTCGCGATGCTGTGGCCAGTCCTTGTTAGCCGTCGAGGGGACCGTTCCTGTCGACAGTCTGTGGTGCACACTGCTGCTGGGTGGCGGCTGCTGACAGCGTCGGGAGGTGGGGCAGAGCGTCCCTGTGCTGAAGGAAATTAATAATGAATGGAGGGAGATAAGATGTGGGCCTTGCGAAGTGGTGGCAGGCGGGATGCAGGTGTGCTGGCCGCGAGAGCTGCTCTTTCCCTGGCCCCGGGGCGGGTGTCTCCTGGGGAGCTGCCCAAGGCCACCTGACCACCTTGGCCACCTTAGCTGGGCTGCACAAGCCATCAGTCTGGGCACCCTGAGCTGGCTTAGGGGCTTGTTGGCACCACCGTGGTTCAGATCTGCATTTTCCTTGACTTTTCACTGGTAGACCACTGGGACTCTCGCTCGGTCTTTGTTCTGGGCAGTACCTGGAAAACACTGCTTGTAGAAGGGGTAAAACACTGCTTGTAGAAGTCAGGTGCCCTCTGGCCAGCTTGGGAGGAGGCCTGGAATCCCGAAGGTGACCGTGTTTTAGTGAGTACAGTGTTGAGGGCACAGCCCTGCCCAGCTGGGTGGACCCAGGGCAGCCGACACCTGCTGGAGCCTGGCTGGTGGAGAGATGTAATCAGTTACCTTGAGCATCGAAAGGCAGGGCACTGTGACTTCTCTGTTTTTTGTGGTACTGGGGATTCAAACTAGGGACGTGCTACCTCTGAGCTACATTCTAAGCTCTTTGAAAAAAAAATTTTTTTTGAAACAGGGTCTCGCTAAGTTGCTAAGGGTCTCACTAAATTGCTGAGGCTGGCCTTCAATCCTCCTGTCTGAGCCTCCCAAGTACTAGACTTACAGGTGTGCGGCTCTGACTGTTCTCATAGGCAGACATGGAGAAAGAGAATGAGGGTTTCCCTAACTGGAGAACACTGGGCTCTTTTTTTTTTCCCCTGGGTGTCTGCGTGTGGCCCATACAGAAGGCCTGGGTAGAGACTGTCAGCTATAACTCACCGCTGCCGTTTGCCACCTGAAGGCCATTGTTAGGATTATTTGGCATTTGAGTTATAACCAGTGTTGTGATTATGCTTAAGCCCTGTGATTAGAGTCCCCTGCGGTTACACAGAAAGACAGGAAATATTGGCCTATCAAAAAAATTAATAATAGGAATAGAAATCACTCAGTCTGCGTCGCGCTGAGTGCTTTACACGCGTTGTCTCGCCAAGTCCTCACAACATACGCTCTCCCCCAGTCTCCAGATGAGGAAATCGAGGCACAGGCAGGAGGGGCAGCTTGCCAAATCCTGGTCAGTGCGGTAGCAGAGCTGGGATTTGGACCGGGGTCTTTTGGCCACAGAGGCTGTGCCTGTCACCACTGTAGCTGGCCAGTCTCCTCAATGGTCCCTTTGGAAAGTTGAGCCCGGCGTCTGGGGTTTGTAAAAGAAATGTCAGCAACACATTTAAAGTTATGATGTACGCCAGGCGTGGTGGCGCATGCCTGTAATTCCAGTAATTGGGAGGCAGAGACAGGAGGATCACAGGTTCAAGGCCAGCCTCAGCAACTTAGTGAGACCCTCAGCAACTTAGGGAGATCCTCTTTCAAAATAAAAAAAATGGGCTGGGGGTGTAGCTCAGAGGTAGACCGCCCCTGGGTTCAATCCCTAATACCATTTAATCAATAAATACATAAATCACTAAAGTCACAATGTGACGGCTCTTTGCTGTCAAACAGCAGTAATGCCAAGATGTGGCAGCGCCCCTCACCCAGGGCCTCTGGCCTTCTAGCACTTTCCCTGATGGGTGCGAGCCAGGGTGGGCTCCTTCTCCCAGGCCAGGGTGCCCCTGAGGCACAGCTTGGCGCAGACAGAGCTGAGTTTGGATTCGCAGCCTTGTGTGACTATTGTCACTGTCTGACTCTGGACAGTTGCCATTACCCCCAAGAGACCTTCAGCTGGTGTTCCCCGCTGCCTCCTTCCCCGGTCCACAGCAGTCCAGTGGCCATCTGTGGTCGCTGGTTCTGGACAGTTCACATAAGTGAAGTCACGCTGCGTGCGACCTTTGTGCCAGCCCTCCTCACTGAGCGTGGACACTGAAGCCTGTAGTGACAGAGTTGAGCTCTCCTCCTCCTCCTCCTCCTCCTCTTCTCCTCCTCCTCCTCCTCCTCCTCTTCCTCCTCTTCCTCCTCCTCTTCCTCCTCCTCTCCTCCTTTTCCTCCTCCTCCTCCTCTTCCTCCTCCTCCTCCTCCTCTTTCTTCTTCTCCTCCTCCTCCTCCTCGTCCTCCTCTTCCTCCTCCTCCTTTTTCTCCTTCTTTTTTGTGGTACTGGGGATTGAACCCAGGGGCATTTTACCTCCAAGCTACACCTCTAGCCTGATTTTTTTTTTTGCAGTACTAGGGATTGAACCCAGGGGTATGCTACCTCCAAGCTACACCCCCAGCCCTGTTTTTTTATTCTTTATTTTGAAACAGGGTCTCACTAAGTTGCGGAGGGCCTCACTAAGTAGCTGAGACTGGCTGAGAACCCGGATCCTCCGGTCTCAGCCTCCCAAGTACTGGGATTACAAGCATGTGCCACCACACCTGGCTCTAGCCTGATTTTTATTGTTTGTTTTGAAATAGGGTTTTGCTACATTGCTGGGGCTGGCCTCCAACCTGTGATCTTCTTGTCTCAGCCTCGTGAGTACCAGGATTATAGACGTGCACCACCATGCCTGGCTCTAGAGTTGTGCTTTTCTGAGAGTGGCGGCTCCTCCTGTGCCCTGGGTCCCTGGACCACTTTCTAAGACCTGCCTGCCCGGCCCTGGGGGTCTGAGCACCTTGAGTCTGAGGGCTTCCTGTGTTTACCTCGCAGGGCACCACAGACAGTCCCACATTTCTAACTTCGCTTTCCTGCTTTCCATCAGCGTCGCCTCCTCTAGGAAGCCTTCCCAGCTTCCCCACTGCACCCACTTCCTGGTGCATGTTGATCTGCTGGGGGTGGGCCCTGCTTGTTCTCTGAGGCCTGGACTTGCTGGGGACAGTGAGTGGCAAGTGTGTGCATGAGTGGTTGTACCTGAGGGAGGGGCTCACAGAGTTGAGCTCTCCCCAGCCCACTATTTCTGTCCTTGACCAGCCTTCCAGGGCTGCAGCACCTGTCTCCTGGCCTTCTGTGTTGTTGGGCCCCCAGGGGCAGCCCCAGGCAGGCTGCTGGAGCCCACCTGCCCTGCATTGGTGTGTCTGGGGTTTGTTTAGAATGGACTGCATTTTTAAGAACCATTTTAGATTTACAGAAGAATTGCAAAGAAGCTGGGCATGTTGGCGCACGCTTGTAATCCCAGTACTTGGGAGGCTGAGACCAGAGGATCCGGGTTCGCGGCCAGCCTCAGCTACTTAGTGAGGCCCTCCGCAACTTAGTGAGACCCCGTTTCAAAATAAAGAACAAAAAGTAGGGTGTCGCTTGGAAGTAGGATGCTCCTGGGTTCAATCCCCAGTGCCAATAAATAAATAAATAAAAATAAAGAATAAAAAAGAGGGCTGGGAGCGTAGCCCGGAGGTAGAATGTCCCTGGGTTTAATCCCTGGTACTGCAAAAAAAAAAAAAAAAATTGCAAAGAAAACAGAGTTTCCATGTCGCCTTCACCCCTGCACTGACAGTTTGTTATATTATTAACATTTTACATTATTGTGGCTCATGTGTTACAACTCCTGAGCCAGTATTGGTCCATTGTTATTAACAAAGTCCATAGTTTATTCAGACTTCCTTAGGTTTCCCCTAATGTACTTTTTCTGTCCCCAGACCCCATCCAGGTCCCGTAGAATATTTAGTTGTCACATCTCCGCAGGTCCCTCTTGGCTGTGACAGGTCTCAGACTTTACTTTTTTTTTCCTGTTTATTCCTTTTTGCAGTACTGGGGATGGAACCCAGGGGCACTCTACCCCGAGCTACACCCTCAGCCCTGTTTTTTTATGTATTTTTTAAAATTTGAGACAAGGTCTCTCTAAATTGCCCAGGTTGGCCTTGAAACTGTGATCCTCCTGCCTCAGCCTCCCGAGTTGCTGGGATGACAGGCAGGCACCACTGCCCCTGGCAACCTTTCCTTCCTTTTGATGACTCTCAAAGGTAAGGGAGGGATTTGGGGGTATCAGAGGACCCCCTCTGTTGGAATTTGTCTGTCTGAACAGTTGGAATTCCTCTATTGGAATTTGGATGTTTTTCTCAGGGTTAATCTGCAGTGATGGGTTTGGGGAGACCACAGGGGAAAGGACCCCTCCCAACACACTGTATCGAGGGCTCCTGCTATCACTGTGACCCATCACTGTGGTGCCGACCCTGGTCCCCTGGCCGGGGTGCAGCTTTACTCTGTTTCCTCCTGCCATGCTCCTGGGGAGGCGGTTAAGGGTGGGGAGTTCTGCCCTCCCTCCTCGAGAGCTGACTTGCTACATTAGTTGGAATTTGCATGAGAGATTCGTCTCTTCTCTTCTGTTTATTTATTCGGCCATCCATTCACATCAGGATGGGTCCACGGAAACGCAGTTTATACCACGGGTTGCGATTCCACGTTATTTGTTGTGCTGCTCAATTCTTCCGCCCTGGCCACCGGGTCCCTTACACCCCTCCCCGTGGCTGCTCCAGCTCTTCCAACTCTCTGCCTCTCAAGACGCTCCAGGCTCCTGCCCGAGGGTTGGCCACTTGTCCAGGAGCCCAGGCTCCTTTTTACTGGAGAATTGTACCAGAAGCTTGGATCTGGGTTAGAGGCGTGCTTGTTGCTTCTAGACCCCCTCAGCTGGCAGAGCAAGGAGACACACGCGTGGACACTGACCCATGCGCACCTGCACACTTCTGGACCGCTTCCACAGACGAGCATTGTATCTGTAGTACGGGAAACCTGAGTTCGCACGATGACCAGCTCCAATCTGGTCACCACCCGGGCCGTTCTCGTCCCCTCCCCTTGCTGATCAATACATTTCCATCCCAGCAGTGGGAACCAGGGCCCTGCCTTAGGCACCCCTTTGCTACTCGTTCAATGCCATTGTGTTGCAGTGGATCATACTGTTGTTATTGGTTCCCCTTGGGAAGCTGCCTCAGCGCCTGGGGTGCAGTGGGCATGCGTGCTCCATGCCCCAGGCTCCTGGCCCCTGTGAGTACACAGCCCTGCAGGGCCTGGGAGTGGCTGCTGTTCTTTCTGTGATGGGAGGGAGAGGGAGGGGGAGGCTGTAGCACAGGGACTTCCCTGCTGTGCTCAGCCAGCCTGGCTGTGGATGGGCACAGACCTGGGCATCCCTTTGAAACTCGAGAGCGGGGCTGACTTTGAATGCCTCCCGCAGGACGCTCTGGAGCTTAGAGCATCTCTCACTCAGATCCTGGCTGGGTCTGTCTCCTCTCTGCCTCTCAACTTGCCATCTTAGCAGGGGGCAGCCTTTGAAATGTTCCTTGGAGCGGCAAAGGCACACCCACCTGCCTTTCTGGAAAATGTCATTCATGCCCGGAATGTTTCTGGAGGCTGTGTGGGAAAAGGACCTGGTGGGTACTCCATCTCTGCTCTCCCCGGCTCCACATCTCACTCCCGGGCCTGTGTGGTCCTCAGCAGCTGGGAGGGGTACAGGGGGCTTGGAGCACAGCTCTTTGGGCCAGGACGTGTGCAGGTGGGGCTGAGCCAGGCAGGAGGTGGAGCTGGCGTGGCCCGAGTGGGGCAGGTGCAGGGGAGTCCCCGGTGAGCAGCGAGCACTTAGCACAGGGCCAGGGCAGGGGCGGTTTGCTGCTGGGTCGATGTTTCGGAAGAAAGGAGCTGTCGCCTGAGTAGGTTTGGAGGATGGCCAGATGGACTTCTCCTTGTGCTGCTGCTTGTTGAGAGGAAGTGGGGCTGGACCGCAGAGGACGCCAGGCTGGGCTCTGCAGGTCGGTCCAGCGCCCGGACACCCAGCCCCTGGTGGGCACGACGGTGGCGGGAGGTGCGAGCAGGCGTGGGGAGGGCGTGCGCCTGTGCGTGCTGGCGTGCTGTTTCCCATGAGGTGTTTTTGGGCTCTCAGAGGAGCCAGTTGTTTTCCCTGCGGTTGGGTCAACTTCTGTTGTGGAGGGGGAGGGCTTCTGGCCAAAGCACACAGGGCCCTTGCCCGAAAGACCCCAGCTCCGCCTGCACACCCGCCATGTGCTCAGCTGCCCCATCCCTGTGTTTTGTCACGTGTGCACTGGGGACCTGCTCCGTGCCTGGCACTGGACAGTGCTGAGTGTACCTGCTGTCCTCAGGGAGCCTACAGTGGGTGGGAGACCAGGCTGGGTGGAAAGGTAGAGAGAGGCTGTGGGGTGGGAGGCCCCGACCTGGTGGGGTCAGGAAGGACTCCTGGGTGATGGGAGGGAGGGACTGAGAGGGCGAGGAGGGAGGCACAGGAGCCCATTTATAAGACCCAGGTCGGGTGAGGCCCTCTTTCAAGATTAAAAATCAAAAAGAGCCGGGGAGGGATAGCTCAGAGGTAGAATGCCCCCGGGTCCAACCCCCAGTACTACAAAAATAAGCAAACAACAACAAAATCCACACAAACCTTCAGTGTCACAAAATCCAGACTTTGTAGAAGAGCCGGGCTGCAGGAGCCGCCGCAGAGCCTGGCCCGCCGGTGGTGTGTTTGGTTGTTCTGTGCCCGGTGTATCTGGTGTTGCACAGAACCCCGATGGTGGGTTAGGCCTGCCCTGGAGAGGCTCGCAGTGGGCACCCCACCCCGAGGAGCTGCCCCCAGCAACAGAGGGTGATGTGAGTCCCAACACCACTGGGAGCGGGGCAGGCGGGGCGTGTGAATCATCATTTCACAAGTCTTCCGTTCTAGAAGTGCAGCCGTGAGGTATGTGTGTGGGTGCGGGGCAGGGAGGCCCAACCACCCAGAGTGACGCTGCCTACCGCCCGGGAGGAGCCCGTGCTGCACATGCCTTTGAGAGCCCTCTGGACGCATCCGTGGGTCCCCTGCTGACTCCAGGGTTGGTTTCTGTATTTCCTCTCCTATTTGACTCAGAGGGGATGGTCAGGGGTCCACAGAGGAGCGCGGGGAGGACACATGTCACTCCTCTCTGGGCCTCCAGGGATGAGGCAGATGGGTGGAGGGGGGTCAGCAGTGGCTTGCTACAGGGCCCTGTCCAGGCCTAGAGGAACACGGAGTGGGCCTGTTTATCAGCCTCTGGATCAGGAAGAAAGGTTGACATTTTGTGCAACACCACTGCAGAAGAATGCTGGGGGATGTGTGAATCACTGTAGAGGCGTCTGTCCATTGGAAAGTTCAGACCGTGTGAGCCTTGTCTGCGAGGGAGGCAAGGAAGAGGGTGGAGGGAGCCACCCAAAGAATTCCACGGACTGACGTTTACTGGTCCTGGGGCCAGCCTGCCCAGCGGCGGGCCGCACACACGTGGGGCGTCCCTGCCTGCCCAGGAGGGTTTGGGGGGGAGGAAGTGAAACCTGAGGCGAGCGTGAGCCACAGTCCCCTGTCACCCAGGGTGGAGCTGTGAGAGGATGACACCCAGGGACTGCCGAAGGTCACGCCCAGCCTGCAGGAGCCTCCCTCTGCTCATGGGATTGGTGGCACAGGGCCGGGGCGAGGGGGCACGATGGGAGTGGGTGGCGCTAGTCAGACGCCGGGGTCAGGAAGGACAGGCGTGGGGCTCCGTCTGGCTGTCTGAGCATCCTTCTCTAAGCTGCACACCGAGGACTGAGAGTGCCAGGTGGGCTGGGCCTGGGGGATCAGCCCTGACGGCCCCCATCTGCTGCCAGTCAGGGTGCCAGGGAGGGAGGGGACAGGAAAAGGGGTCCTGTGACCACCCAGAATCACCACCAGCACTGAATGGGTGAGAAGCCTCGGCCGGCAGGTGACAGGGCTGAGGTCCTGGGGTCCGGCACCTCCGCCCTCACCTGTCTGCTGTCCGTGGGGTCTGAAGCCTTAGGGCTGGGCAGGCCTGCAGGCAGCACCCCGAGGGCGGAGGCAGGGGCCCCGGGCTTCCTCTGGGTGAGCATGCAGCGGGTGGTGAGAGGCAGCTGCTGGCTCTCAGGATATCGCAGGCGAGTGCCCTCTTGGTATTGATGTCTGGGTGGGGTGGGGTGAGCCAGGCTGTTAGAGAGGCAAGAAAAAGAGAACTGGCCTCTGGCCAACCACTTTCCAAGCTTTTAAGAGGCCCCACACCTGATTCGCAGTCACTCAGCCGGCCGCTGCAGCTGGAGCATTGGCTATCTTAAGATGGGGGCCGGGGCCCTCCCTTCTCCCACCCCCGGAGCACTGTAGTCAGGCCCCTCGAGCCCCACGTCCCTGTCACTTGGGCCAGGCCTTGGTGCTGACAGGTGTGGAGGAAGGTCATGACACTGAGTTGGATGGGGCTGGGCAGAGTCCAGCAAAGCCCAGGCTGGGCTGCAGTCAAAGCCTGTCATGTTGTCCTGTAGGGCCTGGGGCTGGTGACAGTGGTCCCAGGGGATGTCCTATGTACAGTGCCCACCTTGACAGTGACCACAGCTGGTGGCTGTCATGTTGAGTAGGGGCCAGGCCCGCAGCTTTGCGCAGCCAGTTCTGGACAGAGGCGGCTCCCGTGGGCTGCAGGGGAGCAGGACCCCACTTCACCCACCCTCCAGAGCCGGGAGACCTTGTCGAGAGGTCTCATGCCTCCAGCTGCAGCTGTCTTCCCGCAAGCCACGGGGCTCCTTGGAGGAACTGAGTCTTGGATATTGGGGAACAGTGATGTGCGGAGCCCTGATGTCAGGGTCTCTGTCTCAGGTGGCCCAAGGGCAGATGCTGTGGTAGGGGGCTGGGCTGGTTGGGGACAGGAGGGCTGCCTGAGGCTGACCCAGGGAGGGATCAGTGAGCGGTCCCATCATGAGCACCTGCTGGGGCATCAAGACATGTTTGGGGGTGGCTGCCATCCCCCCACCCCCCTGTAAGGACCCCGGAAGTGGCCGTGTGGTCCCCACTTTGCAGATGAGGAAGTGGGTGTCTGGAGATCCTAGCTCGGCTTCCTGCAGAATGCTCTTGGTTTGGTTTATGGATTTCAAAAGCTCCATGCTAGCTGGGTGTGGTGCTGCACACCTGTAATCCCAGTATTTGGGAGGCTCAGACAGGAGGATCGCAGGTTCAAAGCCAGCTTCAGCAACTTGGTGAGGCCCTCAGTGACTTAGTGAGACCCTTTTTCAAAATAAAAAAAAATAAAATAGTTCAGAGATACAATGCCCTGGGTTCAACTCCGGCGCTGTCCCAGTGCTGACCTGGGTGGCCAAACCCTGGGCAGGCAGGACGGCCTTGGGCTGGAGACCCCCCGGTCTACACCAGCCTCTGGGTTGATGAGTGCTTTCTGCCCCTGGTTCTTTCCTGGCTGTGCTGGCCCTGGGGGTACACACGGGTGGCCCTGGGCCCCGATTCTTCCTCGTGGGGGGAGACTTGGTGCCTCTCCGTGTGCGGTCTCTTGTGTCCTCCGGGACTTTAGGTCACCTGGTTTTTGGCAGAGAGCTGAGAAGGTGCTCGGTATGGTTGAGGACTCTGCTAACCCGAGGGATGGGTGACCCAAGAGCGCCATTGCAGGAAGGGGGTGACCCCTGTCCTGTGTGTGTGACCCGGGCCTGGGGTTGCTACTGTGTACATCCTGTCCCTCTTCATGACTGGCCTCGCTTTGGTGGCTTGAGGGGAGGGGCTGAGGAGGGGAGACCCACAGGGCTGGAACCAATTGAGAGCCAGCAGCCTCCTGGAGAGAGGCCAGCGGGGTGCAGGTCAGTGAGATGGAGGGAGAGGCCAGGGCCCGGGGCCCTGGGGCAGCAGCAGAGGCTGGCTCTCAGTGACAGGATCCAGTAGCACTCTGATGTCCCTCTTAACTTAAATTGTCTCATCAGTGAGTGACTTAAAAAAAAAACTATCACTGCTTCAGGATCAGAAAATCAGGTTTATTTATTTATTTTTTGTAGTACTGGGGATTGAACCCAGAGGAATTCTGCCTCTGTGCTACACCCCAGCCCTATTTTATTTTATATTTTGAAACAGGGTCTTGCTAAGTTGCGGAAGGCCTTGCTAAGTTGCTGAGGCTGGCGGTGAAACGGCGATCCTCCTGTCTCAGCCTCCCAAGTACTGGGATTACAGGTGTGCCCCACCACGCCCGCCCAGAAAAACAGGTTTATTAGACCCCGAATTTACCACAGCAGAGTGAGGGATGCTGACGCCTGTTGGTGCATCCTGCCCCCTGTGCTCTGCAGTTAACCAGGGATAGTCAGAAAGCCTCAGGTGGCGTTGATGGGACATTGGGGCCTCCCACCCCATGGACCGACATGGCTGCCACTCCATTCTGTGACATCAGTCTCCCTGAGGGCAGGGCCTCCACTGATCTCTGTGTCCCCCGCACTTGGGGGAAGGCCTGGCACAGATGTTGAGGGCCCATGGCGTGTCTGAGGAAAGCTGCTTGGTGCCTTCCACATCCTGTCTTGGGCCTGGCTCAGCAGGCCATCAGGGCTTGGCTCGACCTCACAACAGGTGGGGTGCATAGCAGGTGTACAACAGGTGGGGTGCAGCCTCTGCCGGAATGAGGCCGACTCCCACTGCAGCCACCCCACTGACTTAATTGACAAATAAGTGTTGTTCCTTTAAGTTAGGCGAGTGCATATTTTGTAATCATTGACTACTTAATTGTGGGATTAAAAATAGCTAAGCGAGTGGCCCGCGCTGATTCACAGGGAGAGGCTGCGCTGCACCCCGTGGCTCGCTCGTTCATGGCCGGGCTCCGTTCTGTATCTCCACAGTGCCAGGGAAGAGCACACCCGTCCCTCGTCCCTCCACACCTGCAGTGGCAGGATTTCCATCCCCAGGGTCTTTGGAGTCCGTGGCTTGCAGTAATGGGACTGGCCCTGTAATTGGCTTTAAGACACTCTGGTCTTAGGCAGGTAACCTGGCCCATCCGGTGCTTCTAGGAGGACCGGCCCGGGGCTGCGGGCTTCCTGCCTGTGGCTGGTTCTTCTACACAAAGAAGTTGACTCTGCTGGGGTGGATGTAAAGAATTTTGGCAACAGAACGAGCCTATTATGACCTATTTATAAAGTATTTCAGAATCACATGAATATTTTGTCCTAAATTCTGTATAATTAGAAGATAGAAACTCCACTCTGTGATTATTTCTGTTCACCAATATAACCTAAATTAGAATGATCTCCGTGTGGGTTTCTGAAAAGAAAACATTTGAACCAAAACATAAAAGGAATTGATTTTATCTCCCCTGTTCTCAAATGCTTGAGAACAGTGCGGTCGCTGACGTCGCCCGGAACCTTGTTAGCACGGTGACTTGGTTTTCTGGGCTTTCCCCTTCGCCGGTAGCAGAAAGGGAGATCTTACTGGAATGCTGTGGACTGGGCTTCAAGGCTGCTGAGCTGCAGTCCACCTGCCCGCTTCTCCCTCCCACACTTCAGGCCGAGCGGGAGTTTGCCTGTCCGCCGGTGACCCTGGCTGGAAGTGTCAAGCCAGGGTTCAGAGTTACCCAAGGGGCCGAGGACGGGGGCTCTTGCTCTTGGCTACTTAGCAAGTATTTATTTATTTTTGGCACTGGGCGTTGAACCCAGGGGTCTTCTAGCTCTCCGCTTCCCCCTAGCCCTTGAATTTTTAAAATTTTTATATGTATTTATTTATGTGTGCTGGGAATTGAGCCGGGGCATTCTACCTCTGAGCTATACCCCCGGCCCTCTTTTATTTTTTAATTTTTAAAATTTATTTATGCCCAGCGTAGTGGCACACGCTTGTAATCCTAGTACTTGGGAGGCTGAGACTGGAGGATCCGGGTTCTTGACCAGCCTCAGCTACTTAGCGAGGCCCTCCGTAACTTAGTGAGACCCTGTTTCAAAATAAAGAATAAAAAAATCGGGCTGGGGGTGTAGCTCGGAGGTAGAATGTCCCTGGGTTCAATCCCCAGTACCACAAAAAATAATAATAAATACATTTTATTTATTTGCTTATTTATTTATTCATTTATTGCGGTACTGGGAATTGAACCCAAGGGCATTCTACTTCTAAGCTATACCTCCAGCCCTATTTTATTCTTTTATTTTGAAACAGGGTCTCACTAAGTTGCAGAGGGCCTCGCTAAATTGCTGAGGCTGGCCTTGAACCTGTGATCCTCCTGTCTCAGCCTCCCACGTACTAGGATTACAGGTGCCACCATGCCTGGCTTATTTTCAGTTTTGAAACAGGGTCTCAAAAGTATTCTTCAAGCCTTCTTACCTGCCGGGCCCACCCCATGTGGGCACAGCCCTGCAAAGCCCCTTCTTCCTGCCTTGCCCTGATACTCCTGTCCATCGGCCTCCACCCCAGCCGCCACCAGGGATGGCTTTTCCGGCTAGCCCCACCAGGAGCTATTGTGGGGGGCTCCCCTGTGGCTGTCAGGGCTGAGATGCTAATGTCAGGGATCTACAAAGCCCTGGCGGCACGGGCAGGTGGGGACCGAAATCACAGGCGCAGGGCTGATATCTTCCCCAGGGGCCCCCTGGTTAGTATTGAGCTGGGTCCTCCAGGCCCCTGGCCTTAAACCCAGCACCTTTTCCCTACCTCAGTGCCCTTCGGCTCATTCAGGGTGGCTGAAGAGGTGTGCATTGGGGACGGGCCAGGAGCTGGTGAGGGGTGGCAGAGGTGACCCGCCTTCCTGGTGAGAGCGTCATCCTGGTGAAAGTGCCAGCCGGACCCCGCACGCCATCCTGGGAGTGCTGACCTAGCGAGTTGGGACGGGTCTGCTCTGGAATGCACTTTGTGGACACATTATTGGAATCACTTGTCATAGTTCCAGATTGGTGCCTCGAGGGGAGGTCAGAGGCCACCTACCGTGCAGCAGGACCGTGAGGACACACATGCGGGCTGGCCCGGCTCGGGGGACTCCGGCCACTTCTGGTACTGTGAAGGCCTGGCGTCTTGTCTGGTTAAATAGCATTTATGAGGCAGGAAGCCACCGTCAGTTTCCACAGGTGTCTGTGCGGCTGGGATGACAGATGACCCCAGGCCCTTTCTACGAGTCTGGCCATTTGGTCCAGGACGTGGATGTCAGCCTGTCTCCCATCCCTGTCCCCTCTGTGGGCGGAGGCCAGTGCCTCCGGGACTTCCGGGTGTGTGTGTGCCTGGCCAGGGCTTTGGGTCTTCCTTTCCTGGGGTGTGGGGAGCAGGGGGTAGGATTTTGTTTCCTTTTGGAATGCAGAGGTGAGGCGGGGGCAGCACTGGCTTGTCCTCTAGCTCAGGGAGGACGGGCTGCAGCTCCTGGAGGCCTGGGCGCCACCCTCTCAACCATGCCTGTCAACCTGTTCATCTGGTTGCACCAGGTCCTGCTCTCCTGCTGGGAGGCCACGACAGGCCCTTGGGCTCTGGGCCCCTTGGCCGGAAGAGGCTCTGTGGCTGACAGCAGGAGGAAGAAGCCTGGGTGCTGCCGGGCCAGAGGGAGCAGCCCCGCGCCCACCCAGCCGCGCTGTGATTCTGGCGGGAGACGGCCATGAGGCAGGGCTGTTTAAAGAGGGCCTGTTTACTTGAGTATTCAAGAGGTCGGGTTTTCCGAAGGGGAAAATGGTCTGAAGCCCAGAGACCCGTGGGAACGAGATGATGTGGTGAGTTGGATCACGGAGCCCTCCCTCGCCTCCCCTCTCACGCTCTCTCTTGTCCCAGGTGTTCCTCTGCCATGACTTTAATTAGCACAAAAACAAGTGAGGTTTTATCTGCAAGTCCTGGGGCAAGTGTATGGGCACCGAAGGTTTTGTTTCTGTGCTCCTTCGTTTTGTACTATTGTCCGCATACACAGCTGGCTTTGGGATACAGTGAGAAGTGGCATATTCCGGAATTCATTCCTTCCTTCCTCCCTTCCTTCCTCCCTTCCTTCCATCCTTTGTGCTTGGGATTGAACCCAGGGGCACGCTACCTCTGAGCTACACCCCCAGCCCTTTTATATTTTTTATTTTGAGACAGGGTCTCGCTAAGTTACTGCATGCTGGCCTTGACCCTGCGATCCTCCCGTCTCAGCCTCCCCAGCGCTGAGATCCCAGGTGTGCGCCCCCGCGCCCGGCGGGGTTTGACAGGTTTCTAGCCACGTCTGTATGTCAGTGGCTGCTTGTTTTTGGTAAGACTTTGATGAAACTTCTAGCGAGACGTGTGGGTTCTTTTGCTCTTCCTGTAAGTGGGGTCGGGGGTTACAGCTCCCAGAGGAAGGAGGGAGTTGTTAGTTTGCACCTTGGGTTTTGCACCCAGACTCTTGAGTACGGAAGGCAGAGGACAGGATCCAGGAGGGTCCTGGCCTGGAGCCCTCCGGAGCTCCTCCTCCTCTCCTTTCTGAGAAGGGCACCGCCCGTCATTGGTTTGATTTGCTGGCTGTGGGATCCTGGCTGGATCTGGTCGTGGGGTGGGGGTGGGGTCTGTGGGGGCAGGAGCCCCTTCCCAAGGCAGCAGTAGTGTTTCACTGTAGGGCGGGAGGGTGAGGGCCCAGTGGAGAAACTGGGCCTCAGCGGCTCTAGGCTCCTGGGGGGCAGGTGTACCTGATATGGGAACATGAGGTGCTAGGTCCTCACGTCCAGGTGGGTGCAGGCTGGGCACTGAGAGGCCTTGTGCAGAAGCCGCTCTTATCAGCTACAAGGCTAGTTTAAGGCTGAAACTGAAGAAAGAGAAGCAGAGGCCTGGGACACAAGAGCCAGGGGAGGTGTGTGGGGGGAAAGGCTAAGGCCGGGGACAGGGGCAGCCACCTCACTGCGGGCCTCTAGAGAGAGGCCGGGGTTTGGGCTCGGCCGTGGGCTTGCGGTGCCCATCGACCTAGTGCTTTGCAGCCCCTGGAGGAGGCCGGGTTGCTGGGCAGCTCCCAGGGGACTGTCTGCACAGAGGCAGACCGAGCTGTGGGGCCAGATCGGGACCTCCTGAGACCTCGAGAGAATCCTCGCACACAGGAGGTAGACTCTGGGACCCGTGTCAACAGACGGGCTGGTGCAGGCCAGGCAGCTCTGCGGTTGCGCTGCTGCCTGGGCTGGCAGTGCCTTATGTGCCACACAGCCGACACCTACATGGCTCTTGGCATTCCAATCCTCCAGCCAACATTTTCATGCGTGCACACTCTGGATATTAACTCTTTGTGGAGGGTTCTGAGGATTGAACCCTGGGTGCTCTACCATTGAGCCACACCCCCAAAAATAAATTAAAACAATTTTTTTGAGACAGGGTCTCCCTAAATTGCCCAGGCTAGCCTGGAACCTGTGATCCTCCTGTCTCAGCCTCCTAAGTAGTAGAATTACAGGTGTGCGCCGCCATACCCGGTTGGGTATTAACTTTTTTTTTTTTTGCGGTACCAGGGATTGAACCCAGGGGCGTTTTACCTCCGAGCTACACCCCCGGCCCTATTTTTTATACTTTATTTTGAAACCAGGTCTCACAAAGTTGCGGAGGGCCTCACTAAGTAGCCGAGGCTGGCCGCGAACCCGGATCCTCCGGTCTCTGCCTCCCAAGTACTGGGATTACAAGCGTGCGCCACCACGCCCGGCAAGGGTAGTAACTTTTTAAAAAAGAATTAAAATCACTTTGTGCAGAATCATCAGTAACCTGCATTTAACATATGAGCTCAGTTCTCTGAAATGAGACTCCCAGTGCTCTGTGGAAGGTGGGCATTAAAGTGTTTCTAAAAGTCAGCCCCACAGAGCATGGTGGCTCCACACGCTCAGGGGCCCTGCCGTGTTTGTGACCAGAAACAGTGCCTGCTTTGGTCTTTTTTTTTTTTTTTTTTTTTTTTTTTTTTTTTTTTTTT
>PVJS01005856.1:0-62346 GCA_004027185.1 Glis glis
GGAGGCCGAGAAGATCAAGAAGCTCTTCATAGAAAGGCGAAGCCGGCGGCCGACGATCTCAGGCGAGAGCAGATGCGTTTTCCTCGGAAAGAGTTGCGCACACTCTATGCGGCTTCTCCCTCTTTATCTAAGTCCGCACCTATCAGAATCCTGCTGCCTACATTCAGGGCAGGGCTTTCTCTTTAATCTGCTGTTACACACCCAAAATCACATAATCTTGGGTGGATCGTGATCAGGTCAAGTTGACAACTTAGATTAACTATCACAGGAGGTGATGGAACCCCTAAGAGGTGGAAGGTCATTAGGTCATCAGGGGCATGCCCTCAAAGGGCATAATGGGACCCTCCTCTCTTCCCCTTGCTTTTGCTTCCTGGATCATGAGGTGAGTGGTTTTCTCCACCACATGCTCCAGCTATCATGAGCTGCCTTGTCAAAGGCCAAAAGCCATGGGGCCACTCAATTTTGGACTAGAACCTCTAAAACCACTAGCCCAAATAAACCTTTTCTAAGTTAATTACTGAAGCATTTTGTTATAGTAGCATGAAGGTAACATAGAAAATCTAGACTCTTTGCCAGGGTCTATAGGGATCTGCCTGATCTCTTCCCTAGCTTCTTTATTATTTTTTCTCACTCTTCCCTGTGCTCATCTATACTCGTTTCTTGTAGCTTCTGCACACAACAAGTATCTTTGTGCTGCATGACCTTCCTAGTCCTACTTACGAAATCCTTTTCTCTAGATGGGTGACTGTTCTCTCCACCTCTAGGGAGGGTTTTCCTGAAAACACTGTCTCAAGTAACTGTCCCTACCTTGTAATTATCTGTTTATTTACAGTGCTTTTCCCTTTTTTATGGGACATAGGTGAAATCACACATTACTATTTTATACTTATCATCTGTCTTCTCTACTAGAATATAATCACCATGAGGGAAGGGGCTACCTCTAATTTGTTCATTGTTTTATATATAGGGTCTAGGATAGTGTCTGCCACATAGTAGGTGCTTAATGAATAATAATTGAATGAATGAAGAAATAAATGGATATCATGTCTTTGTAGACAGATACACATTCCTTAGTGCTTAAGTTTTCCGCTTCCCATTTCAATGACTTGCTGAGAATCCCAGCCAAGAGGTCTCGGGGGTGGGGGGACTGCATACCAAAAAGCGAGTCTGCCAACTGCTCAGCTTTACTCTGTCCATGGAACTGCCCAGGATTTATGCCATCCATGAAGAGGCTCTTGGCCCTAACCTTGTCCTCACCAGTCAGTAGTCTTTCTTTAGCTCCAACCTGCCATCCTAGGAGTGAGGCAGCCTGGCGTCTACTAAGAAAACACAATGCGGCTCCTACAAGAGTCCTTCCTAGGGTCATTATGTTTTATTTACTTAGCAGATTTTTGTACTGGGAATATGGGAGCAATTTCTGGGGGCCTATAGACCATGTAAACAGCCTGTGCCTCCAAGGAGGCTGGAGGGCTGCAGGGGAGGGCGAGCTCTCCAGTGGGCCTGTCTGCAGCGCCAGTCCACATGCTGCGATTGCTGCTTTACAGATTGCCGGTTTCATTCCTATTGACAGATGTTGCAGGCCTCATGGATGTAGTATGTTCAATCTCCCAGGCAGAAATTGATCTCAATTGAATAACCAGGAAGTTGGATTTACATTACTTGCAAAAACAGCCACCTTTTCTCTTCAGATAAAAAGAAAAAATAAAGGAGATAATGATCAAGACATGTTAATGGGCAAGAGGGAGAGATGAGGGTGAGTGAGAAAAAGAAAAAAAAAATCAAATACTGATTACAATCAAAGGGAGATATTGAAAACAGCCTAAAATCCGTTACTCTTCTGATCAGGGTAAAAAAGGAAGAATTTTCTTTTTAAAATAGGTAGTCTTGAGTTGGAGGGGAAGAGGAATTGCAGACCCAAAAAAACAGCCAAGTGATGTTTATTTGGATTTTGAGCTATTTATTTGTGCAAGAGAAATTCTAAAAGAATGAATGGAAAAGAGGAACAAATCAAAGATGCCCTAAATCAACACAAGAAATGGTATCCAGGCACCAAATGGAGTTTTGACTTTTAAGTTTGTAGTATCAACTGGAATTTTTTAAGTGGGTCTCCTCTGACCTGGCCCAGGAGCTATATTTTAAATGAGAATTGGGGTCAGTTTGATTGTCTCCATATCCACTGAAACCACTCACCTCTGTCTCTCAGGCATACACCAGTACTCTGTATCACAAACCAGCCACTGGGTGGGGACAAGTGCAGAAAAACTAAAATAAAAAGAAAACAGGGAAAGGCTAAAGCAGGCTAGGATAGAAGAGCAGGGATGAGGGATTGGCACCAGAGGTAACTAAGGGGGGTCAGGGAAGGAGGGACCAGCAATGCGCTGGGCAGTTAGAGACACGGATGCAGGACCCAGGGAGGGGACCTGTGAGAAACAGCCAGGCGGCAGGAAGGACAGACCTGAAGAGGAGTAGAGCTGGCCCAGCTGATCTGAGAAGAGACCATCCTGCAGATCTCAATTTCCTTTTGTCCTTTGAAACTTCAAAATAAACAATGGGATCAATTTAATCAGTTATTTTTTCTTGCAAAGGTTCTTTTAAGAGGTTTTAAGGATCTCATACATATCTTCTATGTATGTATGACACAGTTCATTTGAAAAACCTGATTTATTATGAGACCCTTTTCTCATAATATAAATATCCCATTTTTTGTATATCTCTCTTTTTTAAGTTAGAATATAAGTATTAGTGCGCATAACTATGGTATATTTCAGTGACTCAAATTGTAAAATTATTATATTTTGTTTGATGCTGGGGATTGAGCTCAGGGCCTTGCACAGGATAGGCAAGCATTCTACCACCGAGCTATACTCCTCGCCATAAAACTATTGTTTTTCTTTTTTTTTTTGTGGTACTAGGGATTGAACCCAGGGGCATTCTACCTCTATGCTACATCCCCAACCCTATTTTATTTTTTATTTTGAAACAGGATCTTGCTAAGTTGCTGAGAGCCTTGCTAAGTTGCTGAGGCTGGCCATGAACCTGTGATCCTCTGGTCTCAGCCTCCCAAGTACTGGGATTATAGGTGTACACCATCACTCCTGGCTCAAAATTATTGTTTTAAAAATATGTTTGAACCCATATCTACCTGACTCTGTTTTTATTTTGTTGTTGTTGCATTTTGTTCTATTATTTTACACACCTAATAAAAAATCTAGTATCAGCAGATAGGATCAGCAGATCAGATAGGCTATTTCTTATCATGTTTAGTAGTTCAGAGAAGGTAGTCCCTACATACCTCCATTTTATAAAGTATTTATACATATTGACATACCAACATTAAAGGGAAAAATTCACACAAAAAAGCATAGCATTCAAATCGGCTTCTGTGTAGTTATGTGAGTGGAAAGAAAAGTCATATTCTATCTGTTCTGAGCTTTGTATTTGATAGGTCACCATTGTTACTGCTCCTGCATGTGAAACAAGACATTAGGCTTTATTTAGGTCATGCCACAAGTATTCTACCTGCCAACCCAGAGCAATAGATACTTTGGTCATACGTAGAATCTGCCCCAAGGGCAGCCAACATCAAGATAGAGAACTATGTTATTTCTCTCTAAAGAGAGAGGTTCTGGGCCAATCAGATTCATTATTTCTAGAGTTTGAATTAGGAGAAAGACTATGAGATCCAAAAAATTTGAGGGTTACAGAGGTCAGGTGGAACCCAAACTATGAGGAAATGGAAACAATAAATATGGAGAAGCCTTGAAGTAAGAAAAAGCATAAAGAGATCCATAAAATAATCAGCAAGTCAACAGGAGGGGACTAGAGTAAATGCACAGAGGTAAAAGTCAGCACGAGAGAAGGCTTATGGGGCCCCTGAGAAGAGAAGGAGCAACTGATTCCTAGAACTCCATTGCTTCTGATAGAACAGAACCAATCCCAGTTCCAGTCTGCACAGACAGCCTGTCTGAAAGTGTTTTCAGTGAATTTATAATCGTCCTTCCTCTCCTAAAAGAAGAGAGAAAAACAAAACTCAAAAGCACTAACACTAAATAAAACTCCCAGCCTCCATGATATACTTTTCAATGGGAAAATCATCATGGTGCTAGCAACTTAGGATGATTAGTTCACAGGAGATGTGGATGGGAGTCATAAGTTGTTACTTCCTGAAAAGCAGGAAATTTAGGCCCCAGGTTTTAAGGATGCTTTGAGATTGGGAAGCTGATTTCCCTAGGCAGTAGGTCCCTATTTTTAACTTACTGAATCATGATTAGTTCAAAACGATGTCAGTTAGCATCCAGGCAGGAAAGAAGAAACCATCCTAGGTCTGTCAAACAGAGGGAATTTAATTCAGGGACCCAGTTACAAAATTATCAGAAGGATTGAAGAAACAAGAAGGACATAAAAGAAATTACCTGTAATTGTAGGGAACAATTATACGGAGGGATTATCACACCTTGGGCTGTAGGAACAGAATGGAAGATCGTGTCACCCAGTGTCCAGGCATGCTGGCCATTAAGGTTGCTGGAGCTTTGTTCCTTGTGACTGTTGTTAGAACCTCTGGGACTATTTCATGGGGACCACAAAGCATGACCATCACCCCAAATTGTATTAACCTAAGAATCTGTTCATCAAGCTTGTCCTCCATGACATTTTTTCCTTTCCTTCCTCCTCTCTCTCTCTCTTTCTTTCTCTCTCTCTCTCTCTCTCTCTCTCTTTGCTGGGAGACAAACTAAGGGCCCTCTGTGCCAAGCAAATTCTCTACACTTCCAACCCTCAGGATACTTTTCACTAGAACTATCAGCACCTGATGCCAGATGCAGCAACTTACGATGATTAGTTCAAAAAAGTCATCAAAGATCGTTGTGCTAATACCTTCCTTAAGGATTAAGATACTCGAATAATTTTGTGACCAATTTCCTGTATTAAATTCCCTCTCCTTTAAATATCTAAATTGATTTCTATGTTTCTTGCTGGATAATGATGTACATGCCTCCCAATTGATTTTGGCTCAGCAGAACCTGCAGCTTCCCTGGGAGAAAAAAGTCTTCCCGCTACCAAAAAAGAAGAAAATTAAGGCTTAATACCAACAATTATGAGTACATAGGTTTTTAATTTAAGTGGAGAAGACCTCTCTATTATAAATAAGGCCTTTTTTGAAAGATACTTAAAAGTTTGGTGATAGATAAATCTTCCCTAAGTTATGCCACTAGCAGGTGTAGAGTATCTTAGTAGATATATAGTATAGCTGGTATGCTAGTCACCATGACTTTAATTCAGAATCCTCTGGGGAAAAACCAGTTCAGCTAACTATTCTGGTGCTCTGAGCATTGGGTTACTGAAGATACATGAGAACTCCCTATTGCCACTGCTGTTGGAATAACTGACTCAAGAGATGCAGTAAAAAATTGTTATTAGGTATAAGACACTGATCTTCGTGAACGTTTACCTTTTTATTACATCAGTTGATTACATAATGTTCATTGACTACCTCCTACTTAAAATGAAAATCTTGAGTTGTTTATCCAAGCATCCATTGCTGTGAGTTCAATGTATGCTCTTTCCAAAATTCATATATTGGAATTTAATTCCCACTGTGGTAGTAGGAAGGAAGAAGTGGGGCCTTTGGTGCAATGATTAAGGCATGAGGGCTCTTCCCTCTGGATTGAGACCCATGCACCTATAAACGAGGCTTCGGAGAGTTGTCTGGCCCTTCCATCTCTCCTGCCCTGTGTGGACACAGCATTTCTCCACTCTGAAGGACGCAGCGACAAAGTGCCTGCCACCTTGGAGGCGAGGGTGAGCACTTAAAAGACGCCAAATTTGCTGGCACCTTGATCTTGGGTTTTCCAGAAATAAATGTATATTATGTATAAATGACTTAGTTTAAGACATTTTTGTTATAACAGTCTAAATGGATCCAGTCACCCATCTGCATAGGACTCAAGGCAAAACTCCACTCCCAGCTCTGGGATGGACTCTGATGAATTTAACCCTGGTTCTTGGATCAATTTTCTCCAGTGATAGGTTATATACCTGGTATGAAGAATTGGTGGAGGAAGTGCTTCCTCATTCTTTGAGAGACTGATGAGAAGCCAGCTTTTTTCCTCCCGTCAGTCATGTTCAAAAAAGCAAATAGCCATGCTTGCTACTGGCAGCTATTCTAAAAGCATGAAAGGAATTAGAATTAAAGTTGACAGTGTACATGGCCAAACAGAGATCTGGAAAGAACCAGGGTCCTTTATGAAATCACTAGGCCACCAAATCAGCCAATCCTGAAATCCTACTCCACCACTGCATTTCTTATTATGTAAGCTAATACACTGTCTTGTTTTTAAACTGATTTGAGTTGTATTTTTTCACTTGCAGTTGAAATTATCATAATAGATACAAATATATCCAAGACTGTCTCTATAATAATGTTACATTTTTTCTTTATAAGAAAGCTCCTAAATGGGAGATAAACGATATGGTTGTGCCTAAGACTCTAGAAAGTATGTGTAACACCAGTTACATTAATTTACCTATGATTCATTATATCTACTATCATGGTTAATAAAGAAAAAGCTAAGCATTATTCTTTTTTTTTTCTTTTTTGCGGTATCGGGGATTGAACCCAGGGGCATTGTATCTCCGAGCTACACCCCCGGCCCTATTTTTTTGAAACTGGGTCTCACGAAGTTGCGGAGGGCCTCACTAAGTAGCTGAGGCTGGCCACGAACCCGGATCCTCCGGTCTCTGCCTCCCAAGTACTGGGATTACAAGCGTGCACCACCACGCCCGGCTAAGCTAAGCATTATTCTAACAAATTTGGAGAGGATACAAAATCATGTTCATCTGAGAAAATCTTTAGTTGTGAGCTGAATAGATTTTCAGGGTAGCTTTCTTTTTTTTATTGGTGCCTTATAATTATACATAATAATGGGATTCACTGTTATGTATTTGCACATGCACATAACATAATTTGGTCAATTTCATTTCTGGAGACCAGTAGAGGAATGGAACCAAGGGAGAGGGGAGGTATTGGGGTAGCTTTCTTTGAGCCCTTTTTGAAATCTTGGGGAAAGATTCTTCCACGTGGTTCTAGAGGATGTAGCTGGGATGAAACTGGCTAAACTTATATGGAGAAAAGTTTCAGTGCATTAAAAAATAACATTATAGCTGGGCATGATGACACACACCTGAAATTCCTATACTTTTAAGGCAAGACAGAAGGATTGCAGGTTTGAGGACAGCCTCGCAACTTAGCAAGACCCTCAGCAACTTAGGCCCTGTTCCAAAATAAAATAGGGCTGGGGGTATATTTCAGAGGCGGAAGCCCCTGGGTTGAAACCCCAGTACCACAAAAACCAAAACCAAAAATAAGATAAAACAAAAATAAAATTATAGTTTAGGGTTGTCTAAGGTTTGGGTGGGACTTCCGATAGACCAGGAAGTGAATTCCCAGCTATTGGAGATATTTAAGCAGAGATGGGATGACCACTCTGGGGTGTTACAGTAGAGAGTCATGTTGTAGGAAGGAATTTAAAAAGATGATTTCTGAGGACTTTTAAAAGATTGCACAATTTACCTCTAGTTGTACCTACCATAGATCTAGCCTATGGAAAGGCACTGTACCCAATCAGTCTCCCTAAAGATGAACAGCCCACAGACAGCTCGTCTTCTTCCTCACATCAAGTTTAGAGCTGCTAATATATTGTGTACTTCAGAAATGATTGCTTGCCTTGGGGAGAAAGTTGAATCCATCGACTAAAGGTGAGATTTTTTTTTTTTAGATTTTCCATGGACTTTCTTGAAATTCAACATCTTTGACTATTGGAGGAGTGGCTGAAAGTTGGCGCAAACCCCACCACAAACATTAGCGAATGTGTGCAGAACCCAGACAAACTAGTGTCCACACAGCACACCACACCAAGCATGCCTGGGAGTAGGCACAGGAGCAACAATTAAAATATCACAAGATGAGCTCTAGACCGGGTAGGTAGAGCTTCTTTGTCTAATGACCTTTCTCGTAGTGTGATAGCAAATACAATAGGCTGGCCTCATAAATCATACCTCCAGCAAACATCTACGGGGCGGGCTTTGACACTGTTTGCATATTCAAATGTCACCCTGATCATCAGAGGAAAGACAAAACACTTTTTTTCTCTCAAAAATGTCAGCATGGCTGGATTAGAAAAGATAATTTGGAAGTACTTCTAGACAATAATTACCTCTGGCACCTATCTGCAGTGTACTTAATGAATGGGAAGAGGATTTTTTTAATTTTTAAAAATTATGATTATTACAGTAATTAATCAGCTGCTCATGACAGCTTCCTTGAGGGAGAAAAAGTACCTCAAAGGCCATCTTGCTTCTGTAGGGCACCTTGTTGATTTCACATCACATATGCAAAACATATCCTATTATTATTAGCAACAAAAATGCTTGTGGAAGTAGAATTAGCCTCAATTTCCTAAATAGTCAGGAAACACTCACATTTCACAAGTGAGAGAAAAGAAAATCCTAATCCCAAATGCCAGTTGGAAAAAAAGAAAATGTTTCAGACTCGCTCAGCTGTGGCTGTTAAACCAATCTCTTACTCTTAATTACATGCAAAAGGTTCCCGGTTCTAATTATGGACCGTGGGGAAATAGCCCATCTCCCCAAACCAATAACGTCTCATGTTAACTTCAGTGCTTTTGTGCTTAATATCCTACTGCTGGGTTTCAGCTTCCCTAGATGATCTGTAAATTTGGCTTTTTCCACTTTAGTTTTCACAGTGCTGCTCAGAGCAGGGGCTAGGAGACCTCACTTTCCCCGGCGATTCTTTTATAACATTTCTTGCTACTTGAGTACAAAATCCTGTAACCTAAGCTATCCACATCAGAGGGAAACTCTTGCTTCCCCTGTGTTCTCACCTCTCTTTCTGCAGCTGCAGGACCTCAGCGACTGCTTTGAAGGCCCTTGAAATGACTGGAATGCAGGATGCCTCGTGGGGTTCACTCTCCTCACCTGGAGGGGTTTCTAGTGGCCAGCTAGCCCAGGTACTTTCCTATTGTTGGGTGTGGCCCCAATGAGACCAAGCAGAGCATGAGCTGGCATCAGTTGAGAATTAAAAACTGTTAGCACCAAGGAGCATTAGATATTATCCAGTACGAACTCTTCATTTTTCAGATGAGGGGGCTGAGATCTTGCTCACATCACAGAGGTAGTTAGCAATAAGGATTGTACTTGGTCTAATTTGTATACACCAGGGCTGGCGCTTCAGAACTATTCTTTAGATGCCACCTAGACTCATCCCAGTTCCTAAATCAACTGTGTAGGTCAAGAAAAGGTGAACGAGAAGCCAGGCATGGTGGCGCACGATTGCAATCCCAGTACTTGGGAGGCTGAGATGCGAGGATCAGGGTTCATGGCCAGCCTCAGCAACTTAGTGAGGCCCTCTGCAACTTAGTGAGAGCCTGTCTCAAAGAATAAAGAAAATAGAACTGGGGATGTAGCTTGGAGGTAGAATGACCCTGTGCTCAATCCCCAGTACTGCAAACAAAACAAAACAAAACAAAACAAAACAAAACAAAACAAAACAAAACCAGAAATGGTGAATGAGTTGAGCTAGGTAGGAGTTCAGTGGTCTGACCATGGGTCCTTCTCTACCTCTTCTAAGAATTGTTTTCATTTCATAGATCTCAGTTTCTTCACCGGTAAAATAGGTGGTGGTACAAGCCTGTAATCCTGGTACTTGGGGGGCTGAGACAGGAGGATTGTGGGTTTGAGGACAGACTCAACAGCTTAGTGAGACCCTCAGCAATTTAGAGAGACCCCCTTTCAAAAATAAAAAATAAGAAGGGCTGGCAGTATATCTCAGAGGTAGAACGCCCCTGGGTTCAATCCCCACTACCATAAAAAAAATAGGGGTAATTTACTCTCTATTCAATGATAATGCTAAGGGGGAAAATAGGAAAGAGAGGAGTGGAGAAATGTGAATGGTTCTTTTGAAGAATAAACAGTTGAAAGGATTTATTTTCTGTAAGTTTTCTGAATACTCCAGGTAAGACTGCTTCTGGCATTTTGCAAGCTATGTTTGGATAAATCTGACTGTAAATATTTGCACAAAATGTACTTGGAAAAATATTAAAACAATGAAGAAATCCTGTGGAATGTGCATGCATTTGTGTACTTTCTAAGGAGAAAGTCAGGGGTTGAAACACTTTTGCGCTTTATACGTAGTCAGTATTTAGTATTTTGCACATAGTAGGTGCTCAGCTCAATAAAATGCAGTGAAATGAGTGAACAATCTCCTTCTTCCTTGCTCCTGTTTTTCATTTCCCACCCAAATCTTACTCCTCCAGGCTTCCCTGAAGATCCACGCATGGCCCACTCATGGGTTCTTCCTTTCGCTGAATTAATAACTACTGTGCCTAGAGCTAGCACGCTGCAATCTAGAGACAGGTGCTTGATTATAGACCATTTATTTCTGTTGTAATCTACTTTTCTCATGTGTTTACATGAGCTTTTTGATGAGATTATGAATTCCATAAGGGAAGGGACTATGTGTTATAATTCTCTGAAAGAACCCCCATCACCTGGCATAGAGCTTATTTTTAACTTAAAAAAAGTTTTTTAGTGATGTATTGTAATTGAATGTGATAGTGAGATTCATAGTGATACATTCATATATACACATAATATTATTTGGTCTGTTTCCTTCTTCCATCCAGAGCTTATTTTTAGGCAGGAAATCAGTCCAGCTGGAACTCAGTAATTGTTGATGACACTACGATCTTCTGTAAAACTTGCTTATATACATACATGGAATCTATTGGCTCTGTTCGGTGTTAACAATTTGTTTTGCCAACTCTTAGGTAGGTAGTAGGTGGCAGTTGACTGTTAAGAGATTTCTCTTCTTCTAGGAAACAGAATGTCTCTGAGTCACAAGTAAAATAATGTATTCAACAGAGCCAAGAAATCTATCTGAGGAGGAATCCAAGGTTAGTTAGAAAATGAGAAATAGTTGTGTAGAAGTTAGCACCCTGATGAACCTTCTGCTTAGAGACTAGGATAGTTTAATTTATTTCTGTTTGGTTAGGAGAAGGACTCCAAGAACTAAATAGAGGCTATTTCTGTCTTGGATGGTTAGAAGTGATTAGTGTGAAATTTAACTTGGATTGGGGCAAGGGACATGATTTAAGTCTCTCTCTATACGTATATATATATATATATATATATATGTAAATATATATACATATATATAGATACATACACAGATATATATAGATACATACACAGAAATATATATAGATACATATATGTATGTATATATAAATATATAAAACATGTGACTAAAATTCTAATTTCCTTTTGTTTCAAAGCAACAAAAGGGAAGATTAGTGAATCTGATTAAATAAAAAATTCGAAAAATGTTTTCAACACAAGGAATATGATTAACTGACAGCTTAGACATAAATATTCAGAACATACATACACCAAAGACAGAAAGGTCACATCCCAAGCAAAATAAAGAACTTTTAAAATTGAAGAGAAAAGGATTAAAACTTGATAAGAAGTGTAAAAAAAGCATAAACAGACAATTTATAAGGCTTCTTAAATAATGAAAAAATGTTTAAACTTGCTCATAAGTGATATACCAATTACAACAGCTCTAAGATGCTATTTATTACCTATCAGGTTGACAAACATTTAAAAATATGACAGCATGTTCTGCTAGTAAGGATGTAGAGAAACAGGCCCTCTCATTTCCTCTGGAGGAAAATTTGTCAATATCTAAATAAACTGCATATGCACTCACTTGCCTTTCGAACTACTTCCCACAGCTAGCAATCTACTCTGAAGCTTAACCTCCAATAACACAAAAACACAGATGCAATACACAAGGTTATGCATTGTATAGCATTGCTTGTAATTGTAAAATGAAAACAACCCAAGTACCTGCTTATAGGAGAATGGTTGTATAAACTACATTACATCCACACAATGGAGTTCTACATAGACATTAAAAAAATGAGGAAAATTTCTATGAGCTGATATGGGGTGATTTCCAGGGCATGCTGTTAAATGAAAGAGCAAAGTGCAAAAGAATATCTATAGTATGCAACCATTCACATAAGAAAAAGGATATAAGGAACTGCACACATACCTGCTCGTTTGTGCAAAAGAAATATATGGAGAATAACCACAAATTAAGGAAATTCATTCCCTATGGAGGAGCAATATACATTTTCTATAATTCTAAACTTAGTTCAAAATAAAAAGTTTTTTAAGCCGGGCGTGGTGGCGCATGCTTGTAATCCCAGTACTTTGGGAGGTGGAGACCGGAGGATCCGGGTTCGCACCAGCCTCAGCTCTCTCGCTCTCTCTCTCCCTCTCTCTCTCTCTCTCTCTCTCTCTCCTTAGTGAGGCCCTCCGCAACTTCGTGAGACCTGGTTTCAAAATAAAGTATGAAAAAAATAGGGTCGGGGGCGTAGCGTGGAGGTAGAATGCCCCTGCGTTCAATCCCCGGTACTGCAAAAAAAAAAAAAGTTTTTTAAAAAAATGTAGCTATCTTTAGACACTCATATATCCCATGTTGACACCTAACCTTGTATTCCACCAAATTAGATGGAATTCTAGTCTGCTCTTGCTCATCATAGTCATGCTTGGCTTTTGTCATATTCCTACTTTTCTTTCTTGTTCCTCTTCTTTCCTTCTTTGCAAATGCATCTTCCTCAATCCAGGTATTAAGTGATAGAATTCCTTAAACATTGATTAGATTTTTCTTGTCATCTCTCTTACTCTATACTTCTCTTAAGAAATTTTATCTATTCTTAAAACTTCCACTACCATAAACCTAGAAGATTCACAAATTTGTATTTCCAGTTTCTTATTTGGGCTCCATATCTGTACATACTTGAAATTTGCATTTCTTAATGACCCCTCAAACTTAATAGGTAAAAAACTAAGCTCATGATCTAGCACCCCTCCTGGTGGGATGATTTAATATATGTCTACAAATTACTATTATTATTGTAATGGGAATTGAACCCAGGGGCATTCTACCTCTGAGTTACACGCCCAGCCTTTTATATTTTTTATTTTGAAAAAGGGACTAAGTTGGTGAGAGTTTCACTATATTGTTGAGGCTGGCCTTGAACCTGTGATCTTCCTGTCTCAGCCTCCAAAGTACTGGGATATCAGGTGTGGGCCACCACGTCTAGCTAAAATATGTCTACAAATTACTTGCTACACCTTAAAGGAGGGACATAAATCCACCCTGTGCGGGTTGTACTTAGTGACTCACTTTAAAAAAAAAAAAACTGCCACTTGTAGTGACAGTGTGTGAATTCAGAGACGAGGTATGAAAAGCATTTCACTTCCTGTTGCTTCTCTCTTATATCACTCACTCTGGAGAAAACAGGTGCCATGTCCTCTCATGGAAAAGCCTAGGTGCGAAGGAAGTGAGGCCCCCAGGCAACAGCCACATGAGAAAGTGTGAAAGTAGAGTCTTTAGCCCCAGTCTAGTCTTCAGATGAGTGCAATTCTGACCAAACACTTGATTGTTATCTAATAGGACACCCACCCTGAGCCAGAGCCACAGAGGCACTTCTGAATTCCTAATCCTCAGAAACCGAGATAATAAATGTTTGTTATTTAAAGTCACTAAGTTTGGGGCAATCTATTATGCAGTAATATAGCTGATATCCCACCTCACTGCTAAATAAACAACCAGGTCCTCTGCTAGTGCTTCTTCTATTAGTAAATTACTCACTACCCATCCATTATGCAACCAGTAAAAGAGGCATTTTTTTTTCAGTACCGGGGATTGAACCCAGGGGCGTTCTACCTCTGCGCTACACCCCCGGCCCTATTTTTTATTCTTTATTTTGAAACCGGGTCTCACGAAGTTGCGGAGGGCCTCACTAAGTAGCTGAGGCTGGCCTCGAATTCGGATCCTCCGGTCTCCGCCTCCCAAGTACTGGGATTACAAGCGTGTGCCACCACGCCCGGCTAAAAGAGGCATTATTATTAATAACTAACTCTCTTATTTATTCCCCCATTTGAAATCCATCCTTTAGACCTATTGACTTAAGCTCCTGATTATTTCTCAAATGTGTCCACTTCTCTCTCATTTTCATGACCTCCACACTTATCCAAACTGCCAGCATTTCTTGCCAGCATGGCCTTGTAACAGCCTCACGACTCTGGGAACACCTTTGATAATAATACTATGGAGAAACCATTGCTATGCTTTACATTGCTATCAGGATGATCTTTTCAAAAACACTAATCACCAGTTCTGAGCTCGACACCCTGACACTAGTCTGCAGACAGCAAGAACATTTCCAAGGGCAGAAGAATCAAAGAAAATCCACTGATCATAAAGTGTCTTCCCCAAGCTATTTGTTGCCTCCATTCTGAATAATCTCAATGGCTACTACCATTTTGGAATGGGTGAGTACCCTTTAATCAACTTGATTATTATTGCTGGTTTAGAGGCTTTTAAGGCAACTTTTTATACCCTCACACTACTTTTATATGCCACACAAGCTCATGTTTTAAAAACTTGGGAAATGCATACATTTTTAAAAAAGCAAGAAAAATAATTTCTAATTCTACTATCCTGAAATTTGGTCTTATTTCCTTCAACATCTCCCCATGCTTTTAAAACCTTATTAAGATCATTTTGTATATTAATGTAATTTTTTATTCCACTTTTTGTGCTTAAGGTTATAAGATTTTTCCATATCATTAGAAACTCTATGTAAATATCATTTTAATAGCTGCTTAACATTCTATGATATTAGAAATTTCATCTTGAAATTTGTCTTCATGCTTAATATCAAAATGAATAATTTTACTTTTGAGAGGGTGTGGGTTGTCTAACTCCATGGCTTGATGGCACTCAGAGGTTGCTGTTTAATATGTAACAGAATTGTCTTTCTCTCTGGCTATGGCCTCAATCCAAAAGGTAGCAGCCAATCTGCTTGGTGATTCTAGCACTTTCTAATAGCATTTACTTCTTGAGGCTTCTAAAGCTATTGCACACTTGGTTTTATAGTGGATAAGACAACGATGCCTCTGGGATATCATTTGGGTCAGATAGATACCCCCAAGAGAAGGGGAGAGGGGAAGGCAAGAGGCCTCAGGAGAGGTATGCAAATATACATTTGGACCTTAAAATACCAAACCTTGCTGCCTATCTTTTCCTTATAATGTGCAGTGATTAGTAATCCATAATTTATGGCTCTAATTAATTCTTCTCTTTATCATGGAGAGAGATTCACCCAAGCGTGCCACTCTGACAAAGCTCGGATAACCTGCTCCATTCAACCCCTGGATTCCCTTGCCGGGAACTCATTTTGCAAAACCCATTAAGCTGGCAGAAGATCCAGAGCACTAGAAAAGAGGCACATCCCCCCCTCTTTGGACTTTATTCCATGAAGAAATAGAGTAACAGAAAACAAAGCTGAATATGCTATTTAACCAAGGCCACATCTCCTTCATAAGAACCAGCTTGGATTTGAGAATAAGCAAGGTATAAGTGCAGCTAGGTCACAATCACCAAAAGCAGATATTCTGAACTTCTAAGGATTTGAGACAGGTCCCCAAGAGGCAGAGTGGGGTGTCAGGAAATCCAGTAGTTCTCCCTAGCACAGCTCTGCCTCTTACACACCTCTCTGGCTCATCACTTGGCTGCTCTGCCAATGCCAGATCTCAGCTGCTGCTCTGTCCTGGAGCCTGTCGACCAGATCCAAGTGGATTCAGGTATTTTAGAACTTCAAGGAGGGTGTGCTCTATAATCTGGTTGGAGCTCTGTGTAACCACAGGCAGACACTGTTCCATAAATAGAGCCTGAGCTGAAGAATCCTCTAATCTGTAGTCCGTCCTTCTGTGTAAAAGGTACTAGTTCACATTTATTAGGACCTGCTATGTGCTAGGGATTTATCAATTCATTTCGTACTCACCGGGATAAGTACCACCACTGTTAACTACAGTGGATGTTCTCAGCAGCAGCAGGGCCTCCTTTGTTTTGCTCCATCTTGTATCTCCATATCCTAAAGCCTGTATGGTACAGAGCAGGTGCTTACTCAACTTTTGTTAAATGGACAAGTGCTCATCTTACATGTAAGAAAACGGAGGCACAGAGCTAATAAGTGCCACAGTAGAACTCATGATCGTTCATTCTGGTTCCAGAGTTCATGCTCTTAAACATCATTTGATAGTGTGTCCTTAACCTCTGCAGAAGTCTGATTTTATTTCCTCCTGTGCCGAAGAATAAATGGAACAAATATCCTCAAAATATTTTTTTTTTTTAGTTCAAGGTGTAATGCAGACAGCAAGTGTTAATTACCAGTGATACAGAATGGAGCAAGAGACAGGTGTAGCTGGTGATTGATAACAGCATCACCACAATGATTATTGAAATGATCGTGGCCTGTCCGCAGAGGAAACATTTATTTTTTTTTCTATCTTGATCTACCTTGAATGTTCCAAGTCCCCTTTCTTTGTCAACCCTCAGACACTTTCACCCACAGGTCAAAGAAAATGACCCATCTCTCCAACCACAAGGAAGGATGCCCTTTTTGTACCATCTCACCTTTGTTCCTTTGCCCTCTCCTTCAATTTAATTTCATTCCTTTCTGATGTGCAGATTGATGAAAATCTCTCCCTCTTCTCCAGGCTGCTTGAGCCCCAGACTGTGGCCTGGGTGGGCCACGTGAGAGCAGCGCCCGCAGCCACAGCCGAGAGAGAGGCGTTATTTACATATTTATTAGAAATTCTGTCCTGCTGGCAAGACATGCTCACTTCTGACTTTAATTCCAATAAGTAAACAACCCCATTGGCAAGGAAGAGGGGGGAAAACAAACCAGAGTAGTTTGCACAAGATAATACAGTAAAGCAGAAAAATATACGTAATGCAAAACCATTTGCAGTGCAAAGCAAAAGAGGAAAGGGGGAGAGAGAGAGAAAGAGAGAAAATCCATCTCCAAAGACTAGCTTAGGTTAAATACTCCAAAAGAAATAATTACAAAGTAATTCAATTATATTTGGTATCAGTTTCCTCGCAGGCCAGTGGAATGACAATTAATCCCAGGGTGCCTTTTTTTTTTAATACTTTGTGGTCTGTTCAGAATTGCCCTCCAGCAGTTAACCACACTCAGCAATCCTCTGGATGATTGTGTCTCTCTTCACTTCCTCATCCATTCTGGCCTGATAACGCCCCACTCTAGGGAGTCATTCTGCGAGTTCAACCTTCTCTGACCCTCTCTCAAACTGTCCAGCATCCCAGCATTCTGCTTTCGTGCCCTCGTGCTTCCCCTTTAATTATATTGCATTGTGGGAATTGCGGCAGTGGGAGGGGTTAGCATCCTATGGCTTTCTCCTAACATCCCAAATTGAGCCAACAGCATCGTCCTTGTGACAACGTGATGAATTTAATCCTTCTCAGCATTGCATGTCTAGTGGTCCCCGGAAAAAAAAATTACATTTTAGGAACATTAAAATGGGCTGGCTATAATCCACAATAGCAACGGAAGCAAGAGATATGGCTTAAATCCCGCCTGATGTTCTGACCTGAACTTATTCTGCAGATAAAATCACACAGAATCCTTTGCATTTCTATAGCTTCTTTCAGTCAGGGATTGTAAGGTACTTTACACACAGTAATACGCTCCATAACCTTTCTTTGATGCTGTTTCCCAGCTCCAGGAAGGGTTCATGCATCAGAAAACTGGAAAATGATGGACAGAAAAAGACCAGCCCAGGCAACCTCCCCATGTAGCCATGGTGGAGAAATGCGAACCCAGGCACGTGGGCCACAGCACTCAACGCTGATGATAGAAAAACATCAATATACTTTGAAGCTGCAAATGTACTTTTACAAAATCAAAATAAAAAATCATGAGATGAGGGTTTTGCTTTGCTCTTCAGTGATCCAGTTGACTGATGGGTAAATGAACCCAACAATTTAGAGCAAAAATGATTTCTGTTATTAAACACATATCACACATCTGTTTCTTTGCAAGGATCCTGATGTTCATGAAAGAGATATGTCCTCAACAATGGGATGTTGCTCAAATCTTATAATTGGATACATAAATTAGAAAGATGCATGTTATAAATTAGACAAGTAGGTTTGTAGAATGAAAAAATAAAAAGCCACAGAATGCTAACTAAATCTGTGTCCAGGGATGATAACTGTAGCTAATTCAGTCCCTGTTACAGGGCAGATGCTGTGTTAAACCCTTTGCATGCATTAACTAAATAATCCCAACAATGTGGCACAACTACTGATCTCATTTCCAGGCAGGCACAGAGTGTTTAGATAACTTTCTCAAGTTTACACAACCAGTAAGTGGTAGAGCTGGTATTCTAATCGAGGTGGCCTGACCCTGGAATCCAGATTGAGTGTTCTGTAATATGATAGACAATACAAAATATACATCTGGGGGTACTCGGGGCAGGAAAAGAGAGTGGGTTCAGAAGAGTAATTGGAAAGGTGGTTGGAAATCTTTCTTCATCTTAGATACAGAGTGACTTCAGTTCTTTGAAGAAACTTGCTAAAACTTCAAACTCCTTCACTTTCACCAGAAGGAAGCCTGTGTCCTGCAATCATTACAGGTGTGGGCCCTGAGCTGGACTGCTTGAGTCTGAATTCCTGGTTCACCACTTTCTGTTTTGGTCACCTTGGTTCCTGGGTGCCCCTATCTCCCTGTTAAATGCAAATAATACTGTCTCAAAGTGTTGTGGGGAGGACTGAATTGATGCATGTAACCCACTTAGAACAGGGCTTAATACTCAGTATATGAGTTTTAATGATTCATAATTATTTATTAACTCCTCTAGATGAGGTTCATCTACCAGACAACATGTCTTATTTTGTGTTTCCTACAATTGTAGAATCAAGTATCTTGGATTGATGGTGGCGCATGATAGATACAGCTTTTAGGGATTCATTCCTGCCTGGTTGTTCTAGCTTAATCATATTTACCTTCAGACCACAACTTCTTGCTCTTGAATATTGTCTAGATAGCTTATTTACACATTAAATCCTATAATGGAGAACCGATCCTTCCATCTTACAACCGGGGAATATATTTAAGAGGCAAACTCCTGTGATTGAAGGAGATCCATTTACACATGAGTGCTGGTGAACAAGATCAGGGTACTTTCTTCTCTCATGCAGTTTACTAACAGTAATGCATGATCACACGAACAAGGGAAAAACTACAACTACAGTGAATATAACAAAATCATAGTAGGTCAGGAAGACACTATAGTCTGGCACAAAGAGCGGCCTGTGCAAAATGATGGAGGACACACCGCAATAAGTGTCTGATGGCCAGTGTGGTTTACGTGCTGAAAGTCCGGGACAAAGGAATGGGGAAGTTTGGAAAAGAGGAGACACTATGGATATGGGCAGCAGCCAGGCCATAAAGATTTCGACACTATTCCTGAGAAGAATGGCCACCACTGAAAGGGTTTAAGCAAAGATGGCATATAGGATTTTCTTATTAAGAAATTATCCTGCCTCTTAATCCCGTCTTCGCGACACCAGCAGTCAGCCATTTAAATGACTATTAATATCTCCAAGTATCCAGTGCACTTTCTCAAGTTGCTTTGTTTATTCATTCTTTCGTCAGCGATTACTGAGCACCTGCTCTGTGTCAGGATACTTTGCTAGACTGGCTGCACATGAAAATTAATATACACACGGCCTAGCAGGGAAGACAGATTAGAGAGGTAAATGACGATAGAGCGGGTCAGTGCTAGGAGAGAAGGGAGCACAAAAGAGAGCTGAATGGGGACGTCCTCATCCTGCCATGGAAGGGAGAAAGCCTCTGGTGAAGAAGTGTTTGGGTTAGTCTTTGAATGATTCACATGAATTTACCAGGAAAGGTGAGCGGGATGCATTAACTGTGGAAAGTTTTGAAGGTACAAAAAGTAAATGTAAAAGATATCAAATCACACCTAGTTCTTCAACTTAGGCCCTGTGAAGACTAATAAAAATATTGATCAAATTTTTAAAAGTGTCCTTCAAGAAAATATGGAAAGTCCTCAACTTACAAATATATTGTTTCAATAGTTTTTAAGGAAAATGCTTTAGAATGCAGAGCATATGTTCCCAGAAGAATAACATTTTGACAGGATTCCAGATTTCTAGGTTGACCTGTACGTGTGTGTGTGTGTGTGTGTGTGTGTGTGTGTGTGTGTAGTATATACATACATATATAATTTAAATCTTTATGTATACGAAGCCAGATAGTTTATAATTTACTTTATTATCTACTGCTGTGTAACAAATTACCCCAAAACTTAGTGGCTTAAAAGAAGCACTGATTATAGTTTCCATGGGCCTGGAATCTGGGCGCAGATTGACTCGGTGTCTCTAGTAATTTGCAGGCGAGGTGTCAGCTGGGGCTTCGGTCTCATCTGTGGACCTGACTGGGGAGGGATCTGCTTCCAAGCTCACTCGCATGGCTGTTGGCAAGCTTCGGTTCCTCATGAGCTGTTGTGCTGACGGCCTCAGTTCTTTGATGGCTGTTGGCTGAAGGCCACCCTCCAATCTGTGCCATGCTGCTCGCCATGGGGTCCCTCATGTGACAGTGGCTTACATCAGAGTGAGCAAGTGAGAAGAGCCATAGAGAAAGGACGAGCAAGATGGAAGCCGTGGCCTTTTATAACCTGATCTGGAAAGTCACATTCCATCAAATTTTCTGGATCCTATTTATTGTGAAGAAGACCAGGTTCATTTCACACACAGGGAAGGGGGTTACACAGAAGTATGACTTTTAGGGGAACAGACGTCATTGGAAATCATTCAACAGCATATCTTTCTGTCATTATCTATCCATATCTATCTATCCATCTGTCCACCTATCTCTCTTTTTTGCTCTTGATATTTATTTGTACAAATATCTAAAAATACTCTATTGTTTTCCATAGAACTTGTTTTTTAAACTAATGTTTATGCGGAAGCTCATTGTGTGAAGCAGACAGAAGTGTTTGTTTCTACAGCAATGGGGCAGGAGAAGTGGTCGTGGACTGCTGGCTTGCCAGGGTCTGCAGACACAGTTAAAAATTCCTGAATATTTGAATTCTGGTACTACTAACACTGCTTTGAGAAGAGGGAGAAACAGGAGGTCATTGCATAAAATAAAGGTGACATTACTCCATGTTCTTTGGAGCTCATGATTGGTCCAAATTACAACTTTGAAGAATGTAAACATTAATTTTGACACTGTCCTGGTGCCATTTGTTGACATTTTTGTTTCCAACTTCTACTTCTGTGTCCCTAGACAAGCCCCAGGTTCATGCTATCTCAAGTCAGCCTCCGCCACATTCTCAATGTCTTCCTTGAAACTCCAGAATGATGCCACTTTTTAAATTCAAGGTTACCTTGCCCCATTTTAAACCCACTCTTCAAATATCACTTTCATTACTTGAACACAAAGGAATCACTGGTACAGGTGTACAGGGTGGGGCAGAATATCTTCCAGAATGAGGTTACACGGGAGGAGAGAGAGCGGTCTAGCTGAGTGGCACTGTACATGCTTTATAAACAGCTGTCCAGTTTATGGAGTTCCAGTTAATACTATGGAAGTATGGGTTTTCAGGTCATTGAATTGAATATTTTGGTGGGTATAGTATAATATGTGAGGTTTGTCATAAGATCATTTTCCTTAAATTGGTATTATGGACACTATGCCTTTGAACTGAAAATTATCTGAAACTCCCCTTCCTCCCTTTCTTTCCTCTTTCTCTTTCTTCCTTCCTTCCTTTCTTCCTTCCTTCCTTCCTTCCTTCCTTTCTTTCTTTCTTTCTTTCTTTCTTTCCTTCTTTCTTTCTTTCTTTCACTGGAGATTGAACCCAGGGGCACTATACCTCTAAGCTATACTCCCAGACCGTTTTTATTTTTTGTTAGGAAACAGTATCTCACTAGGGTGCTGAGAATCTCACTACCTTGCTGAGGCTGTCTTTGAACCTGTGATCTCCTGTCTCAGCCTTGCAAGTACTGGGATTACAGGCATGCATCACCACACCCGGCTCCTGAGACACTTTTTAAGATCATTTAATATCATTTCACTCCTCAAATTTCCAGGATACCAATATCAGGGACTCCAACTATCGTTTCGCCTGTAATCCCAGTACTTGGGAGACTGAGACAGGAGGATCACAAGTTCAAGGACAGTCTCAGCAACATAGCGAGATTCCTAGCAATCTAGTGAGACCTTGTTTCCAAACCAAAAATGAAAAGGACCTGGGGTGTGTCTCAGTGGTAGAACGCCCCTGGGTTTAATCCCCAGTACCACACACATAAGAAAAAGAATGAACAATGGCTGCCTTCTCGTCCCCGCTTCTAACCTCTTGGGGTGTTTGATGAGTGGAATACAAACTCTAGTACTTCCTTCCACTAAGAGACAACCACAGATCAAGGTACTTAAAAGGTGATTTTGAGTCTTTACTGGGCAGTTTGCAGGAGACAGAGTCTAGGTAGGTTGACAAAAATACACTAATAAAGCCTTTTTTTATATTCCTAAAGACTTAGGGGTGGATTTTAGAAACAGAAAATAAGTTTTGCATAAGCAGAGGTTACTAAATGGCAGCTGAGGGTCGGGGTTGCCCAAGAGACAAATGGCACTGTTCTACTTAATATAATTTAAAACATACTTAGGCTGAAGTCTTTGTAAATTCTGTTGTATTTGAGGAAATAACATCCAGGTAGACAGAAGTAACATATCTTTTTCATAGAGTTAATTTGGATTTAGGAAATGTATTGTTATGAATTACCTCTGCCTAAAGAGGAAACATAATGGATCTTTGTGTCAGATTAATTCCTATGGGGCTGATTATAAAAGAACCATCAATTATAATGGCAATGATCAAGAATATAAGCAATAATAAATGCCAGCAAGGATGGGGTATTCCCACTGTTTGTGGGAGTACAAATTAGTCCAACTACTATGGAGATCAGTATGGAGGTTTCTTAAAAGGCTAGGAATGGAACCACCATATGACCCAGCTATACCACTCCTTGGTATCATTCCAAAAGAATTGAAGTTAGGGTACTATAGTGATACATGCATATCCACATTTAGAGCAGCACAATTCACAGTAGTCAAATTATGGAACCAAGCTAGGTGTTCATCGACAGATGAAAGGGTGAAGAAAATGTGGTATATATACACAATGGAATTTTACTCAGCCATGAAGAACAAAATTATGCCATTTGCTGGAAAAGGGATGGAACTAGAGAATATTACATACTAAGTGTGATCAGCCAGTCTCAGAAAGTTGAGTTGTATGTTTTATTTCATATGTGACAGCTAGAATTAAAATAGTTAACAAAAGGGACTTTAGTTAAATGAGGAAAGAGATGATAGTATAGAGGAAGGGGATGGGGGAAGGAGGTAGCGAGGGGGAAAACAAGGCTTGAGGAAGGAAACAGTTCAAATCAGGTTATGTCCATGCATGAAGGCATTGCTGTCAACCTCACTAACATATATAGAGAAGGAGGAGGGGGTAGTTGGGTGAGATGCAGAAGGAAGTACAGCAAGTGATCGATGGATGCATGTGTTTATGTACCACTTTGAACCTCACTATGATGCACAGTTACAATGCATGCATAAAAGTATATACGCACACACACATATATATACACACACATATATGAATATATATATGAATAGTGGGGATTTACACTGAGAATATTTGAATAAGTAGACATTTGTTAAAGAATATTTGAGAAAGTAGACAGATTCAAGGATAAAGAAAGAGAGTTGTGGACAGGGAAGGAACACATACAGACTTTCTTTTTTTTGTTTTGTTTTTTTCAATTTTTTTTTGCAGTACCGGGGATGGAACCCAGGGGCATTCTACCTCCGCACTACACCCCTGGCCCTATTTTTTATATTTTATTTTGAAACCGGGTCTCACGATGTTGCGGAGGGCCTCACTAGGTAGAGAGAGAGAGAGAGAGAGAGAGAGAGAGAGAGAGAGACAGGGAGAGAGAGGGCTGACGCTGGCCGCGAACCCGGATCCTCCGGTCTCTGCCTCCCAAAGTACTGGGATTACAAGCGTGCGCCACCACGCCCAGCTCAGACTTTCTTTTAAATGCTTTTGTGCTTTTCATTTTTTCCTTCTCTCTCTTATTATCTTATTTTGCAATCCACTTGAATGATTCCCTATCTCAGTCATTCCTGAAATCATATGCAATTCTATAACCTTATATATGGCATTATGGAGAATCAAAAGAAAACACAGAGAAGTGTGATCTTTCCCACATCCATGTTTCTGCTAAGACATGTGTAGGGGTGGACCATCATTTTGAGAGATGATAGCATGGGAGTTATAGACAGCACTCAGCAGATGGGTGCTTTGTGGGACCAAGCAAGGAGGAACAGCAGGTGCAGAGATACACCTGTCAGATGGATGACTCAGAAGCATCTCTATTTTTGCCTGTTCTATCACTCAGGGTTCACCCAGAAAAGCAGAGCCAGTGAAACATATGTATAACCATTTTCTTCACTGATACCTTTTCTCTATCCAAGGATGCAATCAAGGTTACCACTTTGCATTTATTTCTTCTTAGGCTCTTCCAAGTTCTGACAGTGCTTCTGCCTTTCCTGTCTTGTCTTTCATGACCTCAATCCTTTTGAAGAGCATTCATAAGTTATTTGGTGGAAAACCTCTCAGTGTGGTCTTGTTTGATGTTGTCTTCTGATTACATTAAACTTGTGCATTCTGGGGAAGGATTTTGCAGGTATTACATCATTAATTCTGGGGTATATGATGTTAATATGTCTTATTACTGCTAATGTTAACTTTGATCGTTTGGTTAAGGTGGTGTCTACTATATGGTACTTTTGTACCACAGTACATACTACTATATGGTAATAGTACTTTTCTCCCTTGGTAATATACTAAATATTTGTGGGATAAGAATTCGACACTATGAAAATATCCTGTTGCTTCTTATGCTTTTGCTCGCTAATTGTAGCATCTGGCAGAATTTTGCCTGCAGCAATTATTACTTTTGTGTTCTAATGGTGATTTTCTATGACCCTCATCTTTGAAAAAAATAATTGCTTACTTTGTGACACCACATGAATGTTATGTAGGTTTATCTTGTATTTTCCCTGTCCCAGACCTGGGGTCAACCTGTTCTTCAAAGTCCTGGTTGCTTTTATTGAGAATGACATTTGGTAAGTAAAATCTGAGTTCTATGTGTGCTCGTTGCCATTGAGTATCACTGCTTCTACTCTGGTGGACGTACCTGGGAAATACATGTATGACAACAAATGCATACATGCTTCTATCTGTATCTTCTTTCTATCAATCAATCAATCAATAAATCTATGTATCAATCAATCTATCTATCTATCTAACTAATTTTCATTATTATATGTCTTCATCATTATCACCTATCTTCTTTGTCATTACATCTATCATCTATCTATCATCATCATCTAATTTTAAAAATGCATGAGTTTATATTGCTGCCTGACTAATCCAGCAGTACAAGGTTCATTATAGCCTTCCACGTTTTAAACTTGCAACTTCTCTGCATTTGAGAAGCTTAGCTATCACTTGCTAAAATATATTTAGTCATTTTTTTCAACCCTGGTATATTAATACAATATATTCAGAACTATTAACTCATAACCCTCCAAAACACAGAATTACCAACTAGAGTATAATGTTTTACCATAGTTCTTTTGTCTTTAGTGTTTAACTATATGATCAAAATACTTTATTTAGATCATCTTTCTTTTCCAACCTTTTAGTGAGGACATGTGTTATGTGATTCTTCTGTCGTAAGTTAAATTCATCTGTCTCAACCTGGAATCCATCTTCCCTCCTCACTATCTTAATGGATTTCCTGAAAATAAATGAAAAATCTAGATCCATGTATCTATCACCACAGTTGCACACAGAAGTTCCATCGCCCTGGAATTTTCTTGTGGTGTTTCTTTATAGACAGTTGCTCCTCCCACCATGTAACCCCTGGAAGCCACTGTTCTATTCTCCTTCTTTAGATTTTTCCTATTCCCATAATATTATATAGATGGAATCATTCAACATGTAGCTTTTTTTTTTGCAGCTAGAACTCAGGATCTTGTGGACAGTAGGCCAGTGCTCTACCACTGAGCTACATCCCCAGTCCAGAATCTTGCTTATTTCACTTAGCAAAATGCATTGTTTATCCATGTTGTCTGTTAATTGATGATCTGTTCCTATTTGCTGCTGTTTAGAATTCCATTGTTCTGAATGTACTACCCTATTTTCTTATTTGCTGTTCAAAGGGCATCTGATTATTTCCAATGTTTGATGGCTATGAATTAAGCTGTTATAAATTTCCATACACATGTTTTTACAGGAGCATAAGTTTTCATTTCTTTGGGGTTGATAGTTAGAAGTAGAATTGATGCATTGTGTGACAGATATATGTTTAATTTTGTAGGATTGGCCAAACTGTTTTCCAAAGAGGCCATAATATTTTCCATGCCCACCATCTATGCTTTAGAGCTCCAAGTGGTTTATATATTTCTCAAAACCCTTGGTATGATCACTTTTAAAAAGTGTCCTTTATAACAGTCATGTGCTAGTATGCCATGGTACTACCAATCTGAATTTCCCTAAGATCAATGACACTGGTCATCTTTTTGTTGTTTTATTTACATTCATATATCTTTTTTGGTTAAATGTTCAGATCTTTTACCCATTTTTTTAAATTGGGTTGTTTGGTTCTCTCTCTCTTTCTAATGTTTATTTATTTATTTATTGTTTGTTTGTACTGGGGATTGAACCCAGGGGAGTTCTACCTCTGAGCTACACCTGCAGCCCCTTTTATTTTGAAACAGTCTCACTAAGTTGCTGAGACTGGCCTCAAACCTGTGATTCTCCTGTCTCATCCTCCAAGTACTGAAATTATAGGTGTGTGCTACCACGCCTGGTAGTTGTTTGGTTTCCTATTGAGTTGAGAGTTCTTTGTATATTTTGGTCAGAAATTCTATGCCAATAATGTGATTTGAAAGTATGGGATAATCGATGGGCTCTGTCCTTTGTGAAGAAAACAGTTTTAATTTTGATGAGGTACAATTTATCATGCTTTGGGTGATGTAACTAAATTTTTTTGTTTAATCCAAGTTCACACAGATTTTCTCCTGTTATTTCCTAAAAGTTTTATATTTCAACATTTTGTAAGTATGCATATGATCTAATTAGAGTTAATTTTTATGTAAGGCATGAAGTATAAGGCAAGTTTTTTCATATTTGTAACTGTTCAGCACTATTTGTTGAAAATACTGCTTCAGTTACATTTGCACCTTTAGAAAAGAGTCAATTGACTGTATTTTATTTGTGTGAATCTATTTCCTTTCTCTGTCTACCCATTGATTAGTGTGTTTATCTTTTACCAGTACCACACAGTGTTGATTACTGAGCTTTACAGTAAGTCTTGAACTAAAGGAAAATGTGTTTTCCACCTTTGTGTTCTCTGTCAAAATTGTTTTGGCTATTCTCATTCCTTTCATTTTCCATATACATTTACAACCACCTCAGCAATATTTGCAGATGCGTATGCAGAGATATTTATAGACTGAATTGGGGAGGAGAATTGATCTCTCAGCAATATTGAGTACTAAAACCTATTAACATTGTGTGTCTTTCAATGTATTTAGGCCTTTAACGTCTTTCATCAGTGTTTTGTAGTTTTCAGCATATAGATCCTACACATAATTTTTAAGATTTCAAAAAAAATCTCAGCAATTTTTGGTGTTATGGTAAATCGTCTTTTTGACTTCGAATGCCAATTGTTAACTTAGTATCCTGTGATCTTGCTAAACTCTTTTATTAGTTTGAGAAGTATTTGACTTCTTTTGGGATTTTCTACATAGATAATCATGGCATTTGTAAATAAGGATGTTTTCTCTCTCTCTCCCCGTGTGTGTGTGTGTGTGTGGTGTGTGTGTGTGTGTGTGTGTGTGTGTGTGTGTTTTACATCTTTTTCTTGTTTTATTCCACTGGCTAGGACTTCCAGAATGATGTTGACAGAGTGGGTGTTTTTGCCTTGTTCCTGATAATAAGGGGAAAAAGTTCAGTTTTTCATCATTAAGTATGATACTGCTGTTCCGTGGTGGATGCCCATGTACACTTTGTCAGGTTAAGAATGCTCTTTTATTTCTAGTTTATTGAGAGTTTTTATTATATATGGATGTTGAATTTTGGCAAATAATAGTTCTGTATCTATTAATGATTATGTTTTTTATTCTCTGAAAGTTTCTTGATTTCTGCTCTTATTTTTATCATTTAACTTTATCTGCTAGATTTAAGTTTAGTTTGCTCTTCTATTTATAGTTTCTTAAGGTAAAAGCTTATATGGTTGATTTCACCTGTTTCTTTATTATGACCATTTTATGCTATACACTTCTAGGCAATCACCTTTTTCGTAACATCCCTCACATTTTGAGGTATTGTATGCTCATTTTCATTCACCTCAAAATATTTTTAAAATATTTTGAAACTCTCCCTTTGACCCATGGGTTATTTTTATAATTGTCATTATGATGTGAGACCCATGAGTCATTTAAAATTGTATTGTTTAATTTCCAAATATTTTGAGATTTTCTAAATGGCTTTCTTTCATTTATATTTAGTTTAATCCTGGTATGGTCTGGAAATGTACTTTGTATGATTTTTCTTCTTTTAAATTTGTTGAGCTTTATTTTGTGAACCTGCATATGGTCTATCTTGGTGAATGTTCCAGGTGCACTTAAAAGAGAAAGTGTATTTGGCTTTTTTGAGGTGGCATGTTCCATAGGGTTAGGTCTAATTAACTGATAATGTTACTCAGGACCCCTATATTTGCACTAATTTTTCCTCTTCCTGCTCTATTAGCTATGGAAAGAGGCATGATAAAGTCTCTAGCTACAATTATAGATCTGTCTGTATTTCCGTTTAGTTCTACTTAGTTTTATCTCATGTATTTTGTAACTCTGATGTTATGTCCATATACATTTAGGATTGTTATGTCTCCTAGAAAAATTGATTCCTTTGTCATTATATAATCTCTCTTTATGCCTGGTAATGATCCCTCTCCTGAAGTCTGTTTTGTTTGATATCAAAATAGTTATTCAGCTTTTGTATGGGTTAATGTTTACATGGAATATTTTCTCCTTTTTTTTACTTTTAATATAGATGTGCCTTCATATTTAAAGTTTATTTCTGATGGAAGCATATAGTTTGGTTTCGCTTTTTGATTCAATCTGACAGTCTCTCTTGTTTAACTGATGCATTCAGTCATTCATATATAATGTGATTATTGATATGGATGAATTAAAATCTACCATCTTGCTAACTGTTTTCTATTTCTTCCATCTGTTCTTTATTTCTTTTTATGTCCTTTTCTGCCTTCTCTTGGGTTAATTGAGCATTTTTATGATTTCATTTTATTTCCTTAGTTGACTTATTATTTATACCACTTAAAAATGTTTTTGGTGATTGCCTTATTTTAAAAGATACAACTTTAATTGCATAAATTTTTATTCATAGAAGATATCCAACACCTAAAAAAATAAAAATCACTGTACTTTATTGTAAATTGGTATGCTATGTTTATTGAATGTGTCTGTTATGGTTTGGATATGGAATGCCCCCCCCCGAAGGAAAAAAAAAGCTCTTGCGTTGACAGTGCAGCAAGGTTCAGAGGTGGAGCATGGCTGGAGGAGGGGGGTCACTGGGGGTGTGGTCTTAAGGACTATCTCTGTCCCTGGCCACTTCCTGTCTTTCTCTTTGCTTCTGGCCACCATGAGTTGAGGGGTTAGCCTCTGCCATGCCCTACCCTCATGACATTTCTGCCTTGGAGCCATCCGACCATGGACTGAATCTCTGAAACCATGAGCCCAAATAAACCTTTACTCCTCTAAGCTCTTCTTGTCAGGTATTTTGGTGAAAATGACAAAAAAGCTGACTGATGTAGTATTGTATGCCAGAATATTATTCTGAACACTTTACAGGTATTAACTGATTGATTTCTCTGAGCAACACTAAAAAGTGGATCCAGTTTTTATTCCCATATTGCAGATAAAGAAAATGAAGAACAGAAGTCATTTTTTTTATATGTGTGGTTATTTTCCCTGGACAGGATAAAGCTATTCAGATTCAGAGTTTTGCTCAAAAATATTATATTACGCTACTGTGGGCTAACCTAGGAAACTACACCTGGACTTTTGAGACTCAAACTCTCAACTTATGAAACACTGTTAGAGCATTTCCTTTAAATATTCTAAAGGAAGCTGTCCTCCAGAGGGAGTGGGGTGCAGAGAAGAAACCAATGCTTAACTTAAATTTCTATAGGCTGAACTTTGTGAATCAATTATTTTTAAGTCAGTCGTGTCATAAAATGATTGCATTTTTAATCACTTAACTTTGAAACTTAGAGCTTACTTGGACATCATCCAATGTTCTCATTTTGCTGATAGTTAAAATGAAATCCCAAGAAATTATATTTCTTGCCTAATAGTTTGTGACAGAACTCAAACCTGTTGTGGACTATCCCCTCCTCCCCATACTCCTCTGTGCTCATGTCATACCTTGGCCTATTTCTTCTGTAACGTATTTTCATCCCTTCTTAATCTTTAAACTGCATGAGTGGTAGCTTCCATTCTCAGTTGACTGAATATCCTTGGCAACTCTCATAGAGCATGACACGTTATAATCATATTTTTCAAAGAATGTTTGTTGAGTGAAAAGTCTTCCTATTTTTGTTTTAATACAGAACTCTATTTGTAATGCCATTTAATGTCCCATGAAGCATAAGGAACCCTCAACAGTCTTCCAGCCTCCAGGAGGAGGATTCATAGTCTCATTGCGAGATTGTACTTCTGCCCCACAGAAATAAGAGCTATCTCAGAAATAGTGGACTTATTTGCATTGACTCTGTCTGTAGCTATTTCTTCTGTAAGACACAAATCACAATGACTCTTATGCCTGGTTTATATTCAAAGATTCCCAGAGGACCAACATGGCATGCAGGGTCCTTTATTGTGTTGCTCTTAACTATCCCTCCAGCTAAATCTCCAGCCACATGAGAGTGAACTCCTTTTAGTTCCTAGAATATTCTCTAATGGTCTATGATCCTTGCCTTTGTTCATTCAGCCTCTTCTTCTAGTCATACTTTTTATTTTTTTTTTTGGTGGTACTGGGGATTGAACTCAGGGGCAATCTACCTCTGAGCTACATCCCCAGTTCCATCTTATTTTTTATTTTGAAACAGGGTCCCAGTAAGTTGATGACCTTGAACCTAAAATCCTCCTGTCTCAGTCTCTCACATATTAGGATTATAGCGTGCACCACCTTCCAGACATACTTTGACATCTTTTGCCTGGTTAATTGCTTCTCCTTCTAGGATTCATGGTTTGCTTGTGTTTGAACTCCTTGTCAGAAATGACCATGTCTTACTTATTAATTGTGGTGATTCTGGGACTGGAATGGTGTCTGCCCTGAAGAAACATTTGCTGGATTTTTAGAAGGTGATTTCAAATCCAGGCTATGGGGCTTAAATTCCAGCCTCAATATTCACTAGGTTTGTGGCTTTTGTTAAACTAATCTACTTCTCTAAGTCTCATTTTCCCCATCTATAAAAAGGTGACATTAACAGTAATTAGGTGGATGTGGTGGCACACACCTATAATCCCAGTACTTGGGAGGCTGAGACAGGAGGACCAAAGGTTCAAGCCTCAGCAACTCAGTGAGACTCTATTTCAAAATGAAAAATAAAAAGGGCTGGGGTATAGCTTGGAGGTAGAATGTCCCTGGGTTCAATCCCCAGTACCCCAAAACAAAGTAAAACAAAACAAAAATAGCAATTGGTTCATAAGATTGTTATGAGAATACATTTATTTATTTATTTTTATTTTTAATTTCTTATTTTTTGTGGTGCTGCGGATTGAACCCAGGGGCATTCTACCTCTGAGCTACACCCCCAACCCTATTTTTGTTGTTGTTGTTGTTGTTCTTTATTTTGAAACAGGGTCTCACTAAGTTGCAGAGGCCTCACTAAGTATCTGAGACTGGCCGCAAACCCAGATGCTCCGGTCTCAGCCTCCCAAGTACTGGGATTACAAGTGTGCGCCACCACGCCCGGCTTGAGAATAAATTTAGATAATACATTTGAAGCATTTAGCAAGGGCTTGGCACACATATGGTTAATATTTAGCTATTGTTATCATAATCGTCATCATTAGTCATATTAAAATGTGGAAGGAGAGTTACGATGACCTTTCATTTCATAGTTTTAAATGTACAGTCTTTTTTCAAACAACTTGGCCTATGGGAATAATTAATTTGGTAAACTTAAACCTTTTTAGGCCACCTGGGTCAGGTCTACTCAAAAAGAAGAACTTTTTATTTTTAGTAAAAGACCAGAAGGAAAATTAGATGAGTTTTTAATGCATGTCTTGGGTATGGCGAAGGAACCGTTTGGCTACAAATCTATGTTTTGTAAAAGAAAAAAAGAAAATCTTTGTACAGTAAGTGGAGAAGCATTTGTAGCTCAGGACCCAAGAGGCCCCAATTACTGGGCTCTGTGAAGGAGACAGGAGTGTCAGAGAGCTGACGGAAAACAAGCTCTCAGAGGCGGTTTCCAGGACCTGCTGGGTTGGAGCAGAACTCTGGGGAGAAGTGGAGGATATTCGCCACCTGAGACCTGACAGGGAACCCAGGGAGCCTGGGGGCAGCTTCGGAAGTCTGATGAAGGTCAAGTACTTCTGGAGCAAGGTGTAGAAAGAGGAGACATTGGGGGACTGTCTCATGTTTTTCTATTGCTTTGCTGCATTTCCCAGAGAGGCTTAGAATATTACTCATGACACATTGATTTCCTGCATGTCCTTACTCAGTGGTGGAAGGCCTCTGGGAGGGAGAGCCAGACACTGTGAGCAATGAGAAATAGAAAATGAGAGTAAAGCCACACCTGAGCTGCCTTCACGCCAAATCAAGCACAGATCCCTGAGGAGTAGGGGGCTGCTCTAAAGCCCTGCAGGGGTGGGCCTTTTCAATCACTGGGCTTCAGGGGACCATCCATAGTCCCAGATTTCTCCAACATTGCTAGTTCCTAACCATCTCTCTGTTCCTTAGTGGAGCTGGGGTGGAGGGATCAAGAGAACCCTGCTGAAAGGCTGGGGTGTGTTCCAGGGTAGAAGAGAGGGGAGGGTGAGTGAAAAAGGGAAGGGAAATCTCTTGGTTGAAGTGAATTTTCAATTTCTTGGTGAATTTCAATTACACAGGCTTTCCCTGAGGCCTGTTACTAGAATCAAAACTCTGCTGTGCCATTCCTAACAGAGTGGAAATTCTTGGTTAGCCAGTCTACCTCATTTTAAGAGAGCATTCGTCCCCAGAAATGTTTAACTAAACTGGATGATTACAAAAGCCCTCAGGAAAAGCACAGCCTCTTATCATCCTTTCAACCACAGAATAAATATTTTCCAGACCCACTGAAGTGAGTTTTCCTAACTCCAAGGTTTAGCACCAGCCTTCAGTAGATGTTCAATAAATAACTATTGAATGAATGAATAGCATGAATGATTCTCTATGCTCTGGGTTTTCAAGGATGGAGAGAGCAACGATTAATAAGAGGCGTCTTCCAATCAATATGGAGGACCAAGCAGAAATGGGAAACTTCTCAATCTGCTCCAAATGCCGAATTAGGTAGAAAATAAGCTTTCTCTTAAAGTATATGGATGAACAATTCACAATAGCCAAATTATGGAACCAACCTAGGTATTCATCAACAGATGGGCAACAAAAATGTGTTTCAGTGGATAATAAAAGTGTGGTCTATACACACAATGAAATTTTACTTATCCATAAAGAACAAAATTATGTCATTTGCAGGAAAAATGGATGGAATTAGGGAAAATTATGCTAAGTGAGAGCAGCCAGTCTTAGAAAGTCAAAGGTCATATGTTTTCTCTCATATGTGGAAGCTAGAACAAAAATAGGTAGCAAAAGGAACTTCCATCAAATAAGGAGAGAAAACAGTAGAATGGCAGGAGATTGGGGGAGGAAAAGGGGAGGGGAAATGAGGATTACAGAAGGGAACAGTTCAAATAAGGTTAAGTCTACACAAGAAGGTTTCAGTACCAATCTTACTTACATGTATGGAGAAGAAGGAAGGGGAAATGGAGGGGGTCAGGTGTCTGTAGGGAAATATACCAAGTGCTATGTTTATGTATGTTTGTATCACTTGGAATCTCACTATAATGTATAATTGCATTACACCAATAAAATTATATTTTTTAAAAAAGTATATGGCTGAAATTGAAAGCAAGAAGGGGGAAAAATCACAAAATCCCAGAAATGAAAAAAAAGAAAATTCAAATCCAGGGTGGTGGAATGACAAATATTTATGGGGATGTATGAGCCAAACATATACCCAAGAGTAGGGATTTATGTCAAACCATAATAGAACCACATTGTGGCACAGCAATACCACGGGTGAGGTGAGGGGGAAATTCAGAATGAAATCACTGTAAACTCCTCTTGTTTATAGTATGATAGTCATTGATCAGTCTTCGATTTGGTTAACTTCATACATTGAAATTATAAAGATAAACACCAAAATAAAAAAGAAATGGCATGTTTAACTTCTAAACTAGTAAAAAGGGGAAAGAGAAAAAATATACAGCCAATTTATTTTAAAAAAAAGCAAATGGAGACTGTCAAATAAGAAGATAGACACAAGTACAAATATATTAGAAATTATAGTAATTTTAATGAATATATTCAACTATGAAAAGGCAGACTGGAAATAAAATAATTCCTGCTATATGCAGGCACTCCTAAAACATAATGACATTTAAGAAAAAATAATTTAAAAGTCACGAAAAGATATACCAGACCCAGACAAATACTAATCAAAAGAAATAATGTCAGATGCCTTAATTAGTGGGATATATCAGGTTTTGAAAAATATGGAGACACTAGCTAAAGAAAGAATTTGATGACTGTTGTTATGCTCCATTGACTCTTCTGGAAAAAGATGACTTTCTGTTAGCTGAGTTAGCTGAGTGATTAATTAGCAATTAAAATTATGTGTGAAAGCTAGAGGGCCTCTTTGTCCCATACATGAGAATGAGGTCCAGAATTTCATTGTAACAGTAGTCAAACTCTAAAGAAGCTTAAACTACTAAGCTATACCACATATCCTTGCTGGGGTATGTGACATGGGGCAACCAGGTAGATGTATGTGAAAATCTTGAATCCCCACACTCCTCTAAACCTTGCAAGCCTTCAGAAATGACATATTTCTTCCTGTGATGAAGACATATAACATATGTACACTTCCCCCACCTCCAGGTTCTGTCCCTATCTCCCTTGCAGGTCAGTAGACCAATAGCTGATTAAATCAGAACACCTGGCCATATTAAGTTGTATTACCTGTGGGAACGGGCACTTTCCATGAAACTGCAGGGCTCCCTGGCATGTACCAGCAGGAGCTGAGTGAGTAGACTTGGGACTGTATGCTGAGGCTGATGGATCAAGAAAGGTACATAAAATTGGACAAAAGAGTTTATCAATATGGAAGTGCATTAAAGGGATATAGGTGTTAACACACCTTGGCCAGGACTTCAGGGAAAGTTATGAACAATCAGGTATGATGACCCCTAGAGACATGGGAAAACAGATGCCCTACATTGAATAAAGAATAAAAGCCAGAATAGTGACAGAAGGTGGGGGAAATAAGGTTTCAGAGAAGTAGGCAAGTTACAGTAGTTATATGATGTAGGGCCAGAAAAACTATTAGATGACTAGGTCTCATGGGAGGGGCAAGAGGACACATCATTTACCAGAACCATAAGGAATGTATTCTAGGAAAAGCACCAACATCCTATGAAGTTTATAAGGGCTGTCATCTATAAATTAGGGCTGATGATTGGAGAAGTTTCATTAATACACAGCAAAAGGGATACTAGGCCTCAGCAACTTAGTGAGACTCTGTTTCAAAACAAAAAATAAAATAGGGCTGGGGTGTAGCTCAATGGTAGAATGCCCCTGGGTTCAATCACTAATACCTCAAAAAAAAAATGGAATACTAAAAGATACTAGGACCCTTGATCCCAAATAATGCAGGCTGGATGGCAGTATTTTATACTCAAACCAGAGGAGCACATTATTATAAGGGACAAGTGTGGAGGGGAAGGCAGGGGGTCTGACTTTCATGAAGTTATGGGAATTGTTAATAGAACTTGGCATCCATGAGGGCAAGATATATGGGCAACTAGGATGGTATTCTCTACCTGTAAAATTAAAAGGAAGCAAGAGTGATGATCAGAACTCTGAGGATAATCTTTCTAATAAAGTATAATCTTTTATTCAATATCCAGTTGTGAGACCCGGAACACAGTGACTAGAAGAAGATACCATTTCAGAGGAACCCTGCAATATCACAGCAAAAAAAAAAGTTACATGCTAATGGCTCCCTCCAACCATTCCCAAAGAGACTTACTGCCATTTATTGGGTAACTGCTCTATAGAGAAAGAAATTCACCATAAGAAAAAGAAATGTAAGCATTTCAAACACTGTTGAAAATAGGGTCTGAGATGATATTGATAGTAAAGTGTTATCATGGTCCCTCTGTCAGAGTGGAGACCTGGGATAGCCTAGGCCATTTCACAAGGCTTCAATTGCATCTGTGAACCCATCTAGTTTATAAGTTCCAATTGGAATAGATATTCTTGGTATATGGCACAACCTCCACACCCGTTGGGTCTTCAGCACATAGAATAAGAGCTTTTTTGGGGGAAAAGGACAAGTGGAATCTTGTAAAATTATCTCATCCTTCACCCTCCACACCTGGTTCAGATTAGTAAATTTATTTATTTATTTATTTATTTATTTATTTATTTTTTGTGGTACCGGGGATTGAACCCAGGGGCATTCTACCTCCGCGCTACGCAGGGGCATTCTACCTCCGCGCTACACCCCCGGCCCTATTTTTTTATACTTTATTTTGAAACTGGGTCTCATGAAGTTGCAGAGGGCCTTACTAAGTAGAGAGAGAGAGAGAGAGAGAGAGAGAGCGAGCTGAGGCTGGCCACGAACCTGGATACTCCCGTCTCCACCTCCCAAAGTACTGGGATTACAAGCGTGCGCCACCACTCCCGGCTCAGATTAGTAAATTTAAAATGAAGTCATTGTCTAATATGAGAGGGTGAACTTTGTGCCACCTTTAAAGTCTGTTAAAGAATATGGGAATACTGTTCCCCATCAGTCTCCATTTAATTCAGCACTGTGATTCCTGCAAAAGCCAGACATATTCATTAAAGTGAACAACTGCAAACATAACCCACTACTAGAACTAGTGGCAGGTGTGGTATCACTGCTAGCAGATTAGTATGGCATCAGATAAGTGGTATGCAGTTATTGATCTGAAAAACACATTTTTATCGTCCTTAGGAAAATAGGAAATGTGAGAATTTTCATTTATTTAAAACAGACAACAAGATGCATTACAAGCTTGCTCCAGGGCTGTGTTAACTCTTGCCCTTTGTTAAAATATAGTATAAAGAGATGTAGACCATCTGGACACCCATACAGAATACCACATTTGTTCACTACGTTGATGACATCGGGCTAGGGGAACCAGATGAGCAAAAAGTAAATGCTAGTTGGAGTCTTTGTTAAGAAGCATGTGTTCCACACAGTTGGAGATAAATCCATCTGCGGAAATACAAAAGGCCCACAGAAGATTCAGGGCCTGCCACATCAGTGAAATTATAGGTGTGTGATATTTATGGCATAATAAAAATCACTTCTCCTTCCCAAATAAAGAACACATTATTGGTACTTGTGTTATAAGCATGAAGAAGTAACAAAATGCCTAGTAGACTTCTTTAGGTAGTATGGGCAGCATATTCCATATTTGGGAACTATATCTGGGAAAACTAGTCTGGCCTATACGCCAGATGATTTGAAAGGCTGCCAGATCTGAATGGGGCCCAACTATGGCTCCTGACTGGAACTTTGAATAACTCATCCCAAGGGGTTGGCAGGTAAGAAAGTGCATCAGCATCCTGGCAGTAGAACAGTAGGGTACTGTTATATAACGAGGATACAGAAATTTATTTAGCAGCCAGAGGATACATTTGGGTATCTTTTAGTACTCCCATACTAAATCTTACAGTAAATGGACACGTGCAATAACTCTGGTCTGAGAAGGTCATGGTAGTCAGGGAAGGAATTAGACCCCACAGGGATTAAAATCAGGTTCACAACACCACATAAGTCTCAGTCTCTCTCTCTTTTTCACGGTACTGGGAATTGAACCCAGGGGTGTTCTACCTCTGAGCTACACCTCAGCCCTTTGTATTTATTTATTTTTATTTTGAAACAGGGTCTCACTAATTCACATAAATCATGAAGACCACCACCAGAGGTGCTCCTGAGGATGAGGGGAGTTCATGGTGGTGGAAAAAGGCAATCATGAGGATCAGCTATCTATGCCCTTGAGATAAGCAACAATGTTAGGGATATAGTTCATCATAATGATTTTTTCTTTTCTAAGTCTTCCCACTGGAATTCTAGATAGAAGAGCTTTTCTCAGAATCTATAGGAAGAAGTGAATCCAAGCAGCTTAAAGTGTGATCTGTGGTGAACACTGAGTTGACGTACTACCTGATCTTTCTTCACCAATGAAGGACTCACACTCCAGGTTCAGGAGTTTTGAGAAAAGACAGCCTTCAGCTGTAGGCTTCTATGGGGGAGAGCTGCCTTTACTGAAAAACAAAAAACTTGTCCAATACCCAAACACCCTCCTTTCTAGGGCAGTTGCATCTAGTGATTTATCATCCATGGGGTATAAAGTCCTGGTACACTTGTCTTCCCAGTGGGTGGCATCGAAGGACCAGCCAGTTCCAGACCTCTTCATGGGTTCATCTTGGGTCTTTACCACTTACCTGTTAATCATCATCTTAGTGTCTGTTTACCAGAGAACTAAAATCTAGCAATTATTATATAATGATAATTGAAACCATAACTATCATGGAAAAATAATGTACATATATATTTGTAAATGTACAAAATAAATACTTATGTACAAGAAGAAATCTAGAAATATAATAATCCTCTAAAGATTTTAACACATTTTAGGAATAGATGAAGAGGTCAATATTAATAAGGATGAAGAAGATTTTAGTAACATAGTTGTCATCTCTTAGGTAACAATGTAACATAACATACTATAATAAACATCAACTATATTCTTATGCTGAAGATACAATAAACATATCATTTTTAAAGTTGATTGTATACTAATTTACAAAAGGTCTCAAAAACTTCCAAATATTTGGTAATAGAACATTTTATCTTACCACAGTACAATAAAATTAATGTAATTGGGCCATCCCAAACATATGATCTATAAAAAGAAACCAATTGAATTAATGATAAAAATATTTCTCCCTACAAAAGGCACCAGGATCAAACAATTTTATCAAAAAATTTTACTAAAGATCAGAAACTACAAATCCCTATCTGATATAACTATTTCTGTGAATAGACAAAGAGCAAACTACTAATCATGTAATATCAAAATTAGACATAAAGAGTACAAGAAATTAAATTTATTCTCCAATACCACTATGGCATAGATATACATATTATAACATTAACAAATCCAGAATTGTTCTTAGAGTACATCAAGATAAAGCAGAGTGTACCCCAAGTATACAAAGATACATCAACATTCAAAAACCCATTTATATAATTCAAAACATTAACAGAGAAAAAGAAAAAAATGTAAGCACCTCAATAGATATAGAAAAATATTTTGTAAAAGTGAATACTCATTCATAAATTAAGAAAAAAATCAGTTCATTAGCAATATAAACTTTCTTAATAAAGAGCATCTGCCCCAAGCCCATACTTTATGGTCAAATTTTAGAAGCATTCACATTAAACTCAAGACAAAAAACAGTTGACTAAAACCACCTCTCTGTAGCAATAACTGGAAGCTCTTGCCATTTCAAAAGTGCAATAAAAAGAAATAAGTGATATAATTATTGGAAAGAAAGAGACACAATTGTTATTTGCAGATGGTATCACTGTTTGCATACAAAATACAAAAGCATCCGCAAACTATTTAGAATGAAAAAGTTCAGGAAGTTTGCTGAAAATAAGATCAACATAAAAATGATTAGATTTTTATTTAACAGTAATTGGAAAATAGAAAACATTATTTTAAAAAATCCCACTCACTATTGCATTTAAATTTACATGGTACCTAGGGGAAGCAATCTAAACATATGGTATTTAATGCATCTATGGTCAAGAAATATCTTGGATACCAATATGCAAGTACAATATCATGAAAAAATACTATACCACACTCCCAAAATTGATCAACAAATTCAATGTAATTCCAATAAAAATTCCAATAATTTTTCCCCAGAAAATTTTATGCACTTATTTAAAAATTCCTGTCTATGAATGCATGTTCATGAATAGGCAGGGCATTTATGAAAAAGGGCTAGGAGAATTTACACTCCTGATTATTATTAAATAAATTGTTTTAATACATTATTTTAGAGCTGTTGTAATTAAAACAGTGTGGTATTTTACAGGGTTAAAATACATTAATTAGACAGACTTGAGAGCTAAGAAATAGACCCTAGGGTATGTTGGAAGTTGATTTATGAGAGAGGAGGCCTCACAAATCAAAGTCTATTGAAATAATTAGTTATCTGTGTAGAAACAAAGAAAATTAGTGAGTTGCTTCTCTATAAAAATAAACTCCAGGTAGATTAGAGGCTTAAATTTGATCACAGTAGTTTTAAAATATAATATAAGAGGACAACTTTATGTTCTTATGACAAAAACTATGCTTAACTACAATGAAAAAAAGCACAAATCATAAAATTTATAAATTTAGATTAAAATTTAAAATACCTGCATAAAAACATTAACAAAACCAAGACATTTTTATTACACACATTATAGAGCAAAAAAATCTATCCAGAATATATAAAGTATACTTTTCCACCTGCAAGATAATAAGTAACATTATTAAGCTCTTACTATATTACCAGATCTTCTGTTCCAATTGGTTAATATGTGTTCTTTTGTGTGTGTGTGTGTGTGTGTGTGTGTGTGTGTGTCCAGAGACTGAAACTAAGCGTGCTCTACCACTGAGCCACATCCCCAGCCCTTTTTAATTTTTTTTTATTTTTAAATAGGATCTTGCTAAGTTGCTGAAGCTGGCTTCAAACTTGCAATCCTCCTGCCTCAGCCTCCAGAGTCACTGGGATTATAGACATCACCACTATGCCCAGCTGTACTAACTCTGAGCCACAGAGAAGTTAAGTCACACACCCAAGTACACACCACTCTTACGTGAGAAATTTATATTTGGAACTCTTGCTGACCAGCTCCAGAGTGTAGCTCCTATCCTCTATGAAGAACTCTGTTCTTAATGACAAAAAGACAAATCCTCCAACTGAACAGAAGGTACAAGCTTTGAACAGGTTATTCAGAGAAGAGAAAGCCAGAATTGCCAATAAACATGAAAATACACCTAACCTCACTAATCAGAGAAATGCAATTTAAAAACCTTAATAAAATTCCTTACCTATCAGATTGACACAATTTTCAAATGTCTGAGAAATATCAAATGTTGACCAGACTTGATAAAATAGGAATTCAAAAATCCCGCTGCTGGGAGTGTAAATTGTCACACACACTCTGGAGTGCAAGTTGGTAATAGCAAGCAAAATTTTCCTGGTAAATACCTAGTGAGTCAGCAATTTCCCTGCCCAGTGTATTCACATGCAAAGGAAACATATATATATGAATGTTTAATGCATGTTTAAAAAATGTATAACCAAACATTTTAAAAGACTTTAAGGGGGTGACCAAAATAAATTGTGGTACATTAATAGGATGTAATGCTCTCTTTAGCAGTTAAAATTAATGAATTAAATTTATGTGCATCAACTTGGATGGTTTTCTAAGAAAGAGATTGTGTCTTAACTGCTTTTTCTAACTGTGACACCAAGCCTAGTGACTGACACATAGTAGGTATCTAATAAGTACTTGGTGAGTTGAAGGCAATTCTGAGGTCACTGGCTGTTTTACCCAGAATCAAGTTGTTTGTATTTAGACTGGCGTGAGTTTCTCCATTTAACAATTAGAACTGACTTGCTCAAGAGCTGGAATTATGTTTTATTTTTCTTGCTCTCCTAGCACCAAGCATGAACTCCCAGTGTCACTCACACGATTGTTAAATGAATAAAGATGATTCAGAGATATAGGATGTGCTGTAAGCAGTTACTGAAATATAGATTATTTTTGGCTCTTCCTTGTAGAGAAGGGGAAAATGCACATAAACATGAAGATTAAATTTGTATTCATACATACATGCACACAAATATCTGTATACAACTACCACTGTATGTCTGTATAAATAAAACAGTGTTGCCTTTGTACACTCCAGCATATATACATCTTCTGAATTGCAAAGTGCATTCCAGCTTATTTGGAGTCCTGTACGATATGTCTAACCTCCCAGGCAGAGTATCTTGTTAATTTCCTTTGCCTCCATGAATGTATGATTTATTTAACGAAAGTGCCATGCAGCAAATTAAACAACATTTGTTCTACCTAGAGGGAAAGTTCCCCAACATCACAGAACTGACAAGCCCAGTTACTGAGGTTTATGTAAGAACAGTGGTCCAACTCAGAAGCCCAAGTACAAGTGTCTTCTAGACTGTGCCCTGTAGATGTGCTCTAGAGTCTAATTAGCCTGGTAGAGAAAGGAGAGGGGAAAAAACTCTAACAACTATAGGTTTAACAATGCATATGGATGCTGATTTGTTCTCTCATTTTGTTTTCTCTCCTTTGGCTCCAATCCCCATCCCTTCGCAAGAATATAATCAGAAACTAATAAAATTATATGGAACTCTTACTTCCTCTCTTCCTTGCTTCCCTCCACCCATCAAAAAGAAAACCTATACTGTCACTGTTTAATTGGTGAATACCAAACATTTAGCCATCTGTTTCAAAATTTTTACATAGAAAAAGACCTTGAGTCATTTCCGTCTGAACCTCTGGGAACCTATCCAAGAGAGATGAGAAATGTATCATTCCTGATCTCTGCTTTGCTCCTTTGCAATCCCAACCCAAATTAAAGAAATCATAAAATAAGCTGCAAAGTAAGGAATGTATGAATTATTAAATATCAACAATTAGTATTCTTATCTGGCTTGCAAATGCATTATCACCCTAGAGCAAGGCCTATTTCTGACCAGCAGAAGGCAGATTTGTTTGATAAATTCTGATAATATTATAGGTTTTATTCTTGGTTTCCCTGGGGCTGTGCATATCAGAACACATTCTGTGTTGGGAGGCTTACACTTAGCATGTATCATATCTGGGCACATGATTAGAGTTTTTTTGTGGGGGAGGTTAAACTATACACATTCATTCATACAAATCAACATATTGAATACTTACTTTGAGAATACAAATAAGAATGATGAAGTAGTATTCCAGTTAACTATTGCTTCATAATGAACCACCCAGGAGTGTCAGGCTTTTAATTTTTTTCACAGATTCTGTGGATCAAGGATTCAGAGAAGGCAGGGCAGGTATGGCTAGACTTTCCTTTAGAGTGTCTGTGGCCCCTGGTTGACAAAACTCAAGGTTGGGAGTGCCCACATGGCTGAGGGCTGACATCACCTGAAGTTGTATTTGGCAGTCATGTGCCAGCAATAGATTCTGTCGGTGGGCTGGGCCATCAGCTGAGGCTCTTGGTCAGTGCTCATGTGACCTTTGCATGTGCTTGGGCTGCCTTACTGCATGGTGGTATTATAGCAATTGAACTTATATGACTCCAAAGGAGAAAGTTCTCACCTTCTCTGACCTTCTCTTAGGAGTCAGACAGCACAATCCCACTGCATTCTATTGGTTATAAGGGCCAAGCCCAATTAGAAGCTGCGGAAGCAGACACAAATCCCATATTTTGATGAAAGGTGCATCGAGATCACCTCATAGAAGAACATGTCTGATGAGAGATACTTTTTTGTGGTCACCTTTGCAAAATGCAACCTTCCTCAAGTAGTGTATAGCTTAGTAGGAGAGTTAGACATGTAAACAATCAATCCAAGAAAGGATTGTAATACTATAAAAAAAGTTTGTTAAATACAGCAAAACACCTGATCAATAATATCTGGAGAATATGAAGAGGCCTGGAAATTTTTCAAATAGGAGGTGACTCTTAAAGTAGGGTCAATTAGAGTGTGCATACCTTGTGGAAGTTGTTGAATTTGGAGACTTTTAAGTCATAACTTACCTAAAACACTCTTTTACCAGTAACACATCTACTTAAAATATGTCTTATGTTAGAATACAAATAAAAAGCCCAGAGAGCCCCTGTACTCCCCAGTGCCTCTAAAAATCTTTTTGCTAGTCAGAGAATGAGCTTAGACGAGGTGACAGAACCTACAAGATGTTGTCTGCCCTGGGTCTGCAGCGAGCAGAGATCAAGATGAGAAATCACAATGTGCCAGTCCAGGGCATCATGACATGGCTATATAGAAGTCCTGGAAGCTGAGAAAGGCCAGCAGGAGAATGCCAGCTGGACAGGACTTACAATGTCCTCTCTGAGACACATCTTTATTCTCACAGAGCAGATGTCACCCCAAGGGTCACCCAACCCAAGACGCTGCCAGCTTGATATGCCATCTGCCCTCCCCAGGTCATGGCACTTGATGAAATTGTGGATTTGTGGAGTCTTCAGGGGTTGGTTCCCAAGAGATTCAACCATTTTATGACTTTATTTAAGGGAAAGGTCAATCCTTGCAGCTATGAGGTGGTACAAAGGCAATAAGAGAGGGCCCAATGTTTCCACACAGGAGAGAGGCAGAGCATGTGTGCACGCATGTCCCCCAAAGCAAACTGAGAAGGCTTCTCCATGTTTTATTTACTTTGTGTTATTAAAGGAGCATCCGTGTGCCATCCATGCTGAGCCAGAACTTCTAATTCACTGGAAATGAAAATCCAACCCTGTGTGTGCTTAACTTCCCCAGCACCGGAAATCCATTTCTCTCTTTGTCTCTGTCTCATCTCCCCCTTTGTAGTGAAGAGATGTACAGTGCAGCGACAAAGTCTGTCAGTGGGAAGCCACTCTGGGAATTTCTGAGTGATGTCTGAAGAAATGCATTGAGCGAGTTTGCCTGGAGGGAGGCACAGAGACAAACCCTGCTCTCACAGTCGCTGCTGGGCTGGCGATTTGCTGTACACTGCTTATCTATGCATATTCTTTTCTGTTCCAATGCATAAAGGAAAACTTGCCCATCCAGATGCTGCTCCCAGGCTTATCATTCCATATCAACCCAAGAGCAACACAGGTTTTCAATTTCTCCATTTGCAAGAGTTATTGAAAGCTGGCAAGACTGCTCCGTGAGGATAAAATAAACAATGGGGCAGACTGGACACTAAAGACAGAGATAGCTTCCATGAGGTAGGGTGGGAGGTAGGGCCAAGGATCTGGGAATTACTGTGCCATCTGATGGCTGGGAGATCTGGCCAGCCACATTAAGATTTTTATTTCTGCACTTCAGATAGCTCTGTTCGGTTTCTAAGCATTTGCTCATGTTATTAATTTCTACTTGGAACCCACTGCACTCCATCTCCCTCCACACTCCCCCATCATTTTTTTAAACTCAAACTTGTCCTTCACATTTCAACTGTGATGTTACTTCTTATTGGAAGCCTTCCCTTCCCTTCCCTTTTAGTATTTGATTTGGTCCCGCCTCACTGTGCTTCCTTAGTCCCCAATCTTAATTCCAATAATATCTTCTAATGTATTATTAAAATTTCCTTTTTTCTTACTTGATTCCCTCTCTAAGACTATAAAATACTATTTTCTCTGCAGTTCTATTTCTATGTAACTAGCACAATATCTATCGCATTGCAGGTGCTCAAACAAAATTGTGGATTAATAAGGTAAGAAGATCTAAGCTAGAAGTTATAGGGAAATATGTAGTTAAAGTCCAAATGGGTGGGTAAAATGATGAAAACAGGAATAAGCTTTTACACCAAGATTTTAAAATAGAAAATACAATGTATATTAGCTTAGTCTGCCATAATAAAATACTATAGACTGGGTGGCTTAGAAAACAGATATTTACTTATCTCAGTTCTAGAGGCTGGAAAGTCCAAGATTTGGATGCTGGGAAATTTGGTTCATGGAGAACACTTTTTCCTAGCTTGCAGGTGGCCACCACCTTGCTGTATCTGAGAGGAAGGAGGGAAGGAAGGAAGGAGGGAGGGAGGGAGGGAGGGAGGGAGGGAAGGAGGGAGGAGGGAGGGAGAAAAGGAGGTAGAAACAGCAGTATGCTTTTTGGCAACTCTTTAAAAGGGCACTAATTCCACCCTGAGGACCCCACCCTCATGTCCTCATCTGAACCTAATTACTTCCAAGAAGTTTCATTTCAAAATACCATTACATCAGAGATTTTAGTTTCAACATAAAACTTGGGGGGGCACAATTCAATCCATAACACAGTGGCAGTAATGGTGAGATCTTGGTGAAATTGTTGCATATATTCAAATGACAGCAATGTTACATTAATGGGATATTTTCAGAAGGAAACACTTTGACATGAATAAAAAATTCCAAAATATTTGTACTAAATTGACTCTGTAATCCTACTTCTGGGAATTTAACCTAAAGAAATATTCTTAAGAATGAAAAAGTTATATACATAAAGATAATTCATTGCAGCGTTGTTTACAATAGCGAGAAATTGGAAACAATTTGAACCAGATAAGAATAGTTAAATAAGTGACAATACTATATAATATAATATTATATTATGCAACCATTAAAATGAGGGATTTGAGGCTTATTTTATAATGAAAATATTTATTGTATTATTTTAGGTTAAACAATGATATTGTACCTATACCATGGTTTAAATTATATAAAATTATGTCTTTGAATGGATAAGTTATGAATAGGAATAAATGAAAATAGTTGTATTTACAGGAATGGTTAATTTTGTGCAGTTTTTAGCTTTCTTTTGTGTAAAACTTGTTTAGTGCTTTAATGATGCATGCATGACTTTAACATAATATTTTTGTGTGTGGCACTGGGGATTGAACCCAGAGGCATTAAGCCCTATTTTATTTTTATTTGGAAACAGGGTCTCACTAGGTTGATGAGAGTCTCACTACTTGCTGAGACTGTCCATGAACCTGCGATCCTTCTATCTCAGCCTCCCAAGTACTGGGATTATAATCGTGCGCCACCACACCTGGCTAACATAATTTTTTAAAAGAAAGATCTTGAGTAAGGTACTGAGCCTGGAATCATAAGACTAATCAAGGAACCTACCTGGTATTTATTTTAGATAATCTTCAGATTATTTTCAGATAATGCTTCAATTTGCACCTTCTAGTTAGGCCAGCTACAGGTTGTGAGCTCATCTCCCAGTTTTCAAACAACTGTTTGTCCAAATACAAGAATCTGTGAGTTCACAAAGGCAAACATTACATAACCAACCATGGGTAAGCTACCAGACACAGCTCATCATTTTATATGTGTTCACAAAGGTATTTGGGGGCACATACTTTTAAAAATCTTCATTCAAGAAACGAATGTAGAAGAGGCACTTTTATCAATTATTATTTGAATGCCGTACAATCTGACCAAGAGCCTGGGAGGCACCTTGGGATGGTGGAAAGATGGTGTTTTTAGAGGTTCTATAGACAACCTTGGCTTCTTTAAGTACAGAGCCATGGGCAAATCAGGTAATCTTTCTGGGTCTTACTACCCTTGTCTGAAAATTTTAGAGACAAATATCTACTTTACATAATTCTTATGAAGACTTAATGAGTGTGTGTAACACACTCAGTCTGATATCTGCCACATAGAATCCTCTTCTTCAGTTCAACACACATTTATTGAGCACTTACCATATTACAGGTGAACTGGGAAATATGTAGCATTGATGCCTGGCTATCTGAGCCAACTTAACACTTCACACAGGCTGCACCATGTTAATGACAAAGTCAGGATCTCTTTTTATGGTCCGATGGCAGTCAATGGCATGTGAATACAAGACTGAGCAACCAGGACCCCTTAGAGGACTATTGTGTATCAGTGGTCGATGATTGTATGACCTATCAGAGAATAGCTGCAGAAGCTCCATCTTTTAATCTAGTGAACAATTCACAAGAGAGAGCACTGTTTCCTGTAAATGAGACAACAACATTTATAGAGGCGAACTGTGCAATTAACAAAATTCAGACAATTAAACCCATGCCTCATTGACCCAGCTTTGTCCCCATTTGGGGATTGTTCTCTTTTCAGGGCTGAATCTACTTGTGGTCAGAAGTACTTCATCCAAATAGAAATGGAACAAAACAATACTTCCCACTTCTCCAAGTCTCCACTGTTTGGAGAAGAAAGGTATCTCATTGATCGCCAAGCAATTTCATTAAAGAATATAATGAAAGATCAAGGACCTCTAATCATGGTCTTTCTCCCCAACAGATTCCCCATGTAATTTAGAGAAAATAGTTGAAGTTTCCTGAGTTGATTGATCTTCATGTTTTAAACTCTTTTAATATTTTTTCCAAATTTATGTTCATGAGTAATTCCACAAGGGAATAAAGGAGAACACCACATGATGCCTCATGAGTTAGGAAGAAGGAAGATGCTACTGAATCTGTAATTCAGCAGGTATGAGGACAAGGATGATCTGCATATTTATACTGGACTCTGCCCTGGCCTCCATTCATGAGTACTAAACACGTTTATTATATTAAATAAAATTTTGTTCTTGGCCATTACTTCAAATGCAGCACTATCATTTTCTGAGAGTCTTCCCTTACCCATTCACCCCCAAAATCAATCATCAATTTCTTCTTCAACTTCCAATCTATTTAGGGTTAAGGGTATTTATATCCATAAAGTCATTTTCTACTTTATTGTTTATTTTTTTTTTTTGTGGTACTGGGGATTGAACCCAGGGGTATTCTACCTCTGAGTTCCCCCCACAGCCCTATTTTTTATTCTTTATTTTGAAACGGGGTCTCACTAAGTGGCGGAGGACCTCACTAAGTAGCTGAGGCTGGCCGCGAACCCAGATCCTCCTGTCTCAGCCTCCCAAGTACTGGGATTACAAGCGTGCGCCACCACACCCGGCTACTTTCTTGGTTTTGACAGCTACCTCCTATAGCATTGCTCACCATTTTCCACTCATGTATATGGCCTCTTTTCCATTCCTACTATCATGTCCTTCCTGCAAAAGATCTCATGACTTCTCAGAAGTTATGTAACAGTCCATGTAGTCTGCATTTTCATCTCTCCAACTTGCAGCCATCTTCCTTAATGCTGTGTGTGTATGTGCATGGTTGTGTGTGTGTGCATGCACTGGGTCTCTTCTGATATAAAAACTCTGATCACTTCCTATTTTCTCCTGAATCAGGTGTAATTTTCTTTCTCTGGTTGTCAAATATCTGGGATCCCCCCCACTTTACCCCTTTTCCAATTCAATCATACTCTTGGTCCCCCACTCACCCCATAGCCATTCTCTTTTTAGAGCAATTTCCTACCTCTGTTCCATGAACCCGGTCTTGTCCATCACAGTGTCCAGAACCACTTATCTGGCCTAAGCAGCTTTCCTGATCATCCCGTCTTTTCATTCTGCTATTTCTGAGGACTCCGTCTGCATTCTTTTCCTATTTTAGGGACACCATTGTGTCCCAGGGAACTAAAATATTGGGCAACATTTTTAGAGGCATGCTTTCTAATATGTCCTTTCCCTGTCCTCTTTGTGTTCACTTCTTTGTTATGATTTCTGAAAGTGATGTCCACAAACTTTCCTTTTCGGTCATGCAGACAGAGTCATTAAATCAACTCTCATGACAACTTGGAAAAATTAATCTTTAGTCAATCTTCCTCTCCACTTGCAGAATCAGAAGAAAAATGAACTTTATTCAGCCTGAGGGTGATGGAAAAAAGTGAAAGATCCATGTCTGCAGCTTCCTGACCAAACTTCCCACTCAGTATATCTGTAACCCTGACTGGTACAGTTAGTAATTCCTTTAAGGGACAAGGAATAGGAGAAGAGGTTCTTCTCCCCACACCCCTTATCCTCATGATCTGATACATCTGCCCATTCTAAGGCTAAGAGCATAAACTCAGGGTCATTCTCTTTCCCTCCTTCTTTCCCCTTCCCTTTGCCAGTTCACATTCAGAGGCCCAATGGGTTTGGCTTTGCCCTGTTCTTTGAATATTTAAGCCTTTTATATACATTAGCATCTTTGAACAATACTGTTTTTTGTTATTGCTATTGTTGTTCTCCTTTTTTCTCTCTACATTTGCCACACTTTGTCCCTGAAATAGAAGCCAGAACTTGGTTTTCCAGTCTCCCTGGCATGGGTCAGTGGAACCAGAGGCACCGCCCATGTGAAATGGCTCCACCACTTCTGTTTAAAGCTAGAGGCATGAAGAGGTGATGCTCTCTGATGTGGTTTCCTGGTGAGGGTGGGGACACAGCGGAGTCACTGAGCTCACAGAGGCCCTGAGGGCAGCTGTCTCGTGCCTCCTCTCCATGACAATGAGATCACTCTTACACACATCCTGGTGGCATGATTTATGAGTTGTCCCTGAAGATGATGCTTCTGAGCTCAATTCTCTGTCTTTTCAAGAAATTCCATAAACTATCTAAATTTGGTAATAATTCTTCATTAAATAGCCTGAAAAATATTCACTCTGATATATTAATACAATATTCTTCCTTTATCTTGAACACACTGATTTTTTGCCCAGCTTTCTTTAATGTACAATATATAGGTCTATTTTAATCCTTGATATATGCTAACTGGTAGCTTACTAAACACCTGATTTTCAAGCTTAGTCTTGCTTGGGGTCAGGTCTTTGTCTTCTCCTTTTGTGTAATTATTATTCAGAACAGTTTGGGAGGTAGAAGGTTGCAAGGGGAAAACATTTTAAGAATAATACTAAAATGGAATAGTTTAATGCCTGTAAAAACCATGACCTCACTAAATATGCTTTTTGGGAAGGCTGTGCTTACCTTTTTCTTCTTGAAAGTCCCATGTCTCTGGAAATTTTCTGATGAATTTAGTAGTGCAGGTAGGTTACGTCCCAGAGCTTAAAGGCCTACCTGTGTGTTTGAGGAATGCCAGGTGGGTGAAAACTTTTCCCATTTGGGGGGTACTTCCTCATATCTATCCTATACCTGTCCATCCTCATTCTTACATTTGCTTCTGTTGGTCCTCTTACTAGGAAATACGAAACCATGCCCCTGATGATCCTTCCTAAACCACCCATCATTCCTAGCGATGGCCCTGTGCCACATTCCCTTGTAGCTTCTCTTGGTGACTCTAATTCCCGTGGACTATCCTTCCTTCTGCACTAGTTTAACATTTAGAGTCAATTTCACATAACTTAGTACTTAATCTTTGGGCTACGTATCACATTCTGGCAGAAATAAGCCTTGAGAGAGAATATTCTAAGAAGCACAGTTCCTCTAGTTTTGCCCAATTAGAATTCAGTATCTTGATCATTATAGATAGAAAAGCCAGTTCAGCCCAGTGCCATATATTATACTAAAAATAACACGAGGGGAGTTTCTTCATCTCAAAACTCTACACTTGCCTGTCTCCATCTCTAATAGTTATCTTAAAGTGTGTACAAAACAGAACGGCTTTTCCTTCCTAGGCTGATCCTCACATAATCTTCCAACTCATAAAATGGCAAATTTATCCTTCTAGTAACTTTGGCTTAAAGCCTTGAGCCCATCCTTTCTTCCTTACTTTCTCTCTCAACCTATCCAATTCACTATAAATCCTATCTATTCACTATAGGGTAAATCCTACAGGCCCCACCTTCGACTATATATAGGGAACATTATCGCTTCTCACCAGCTACAAGGAAGCCATCATCTCTCTTCGGGTTGTTGCAAGAGCCTCTTAACCAGTGTTTTGGTTTTGCTCTTACCCTCACCCCCTAACCACAACATGTCCTCAATAGGATCCTTAGAATGAGACTTTCTCAAATGTATGTCAAGTCATGAAACTCCTCTCTTCGAAATTTAATTGATTCCCCCATGTCACTTGGAGTAAAAGGCAAAGCTCCTGTGATGGCTAAGGCCTTACAGGATGGAGCTCATGGCCACCTTCCTCATCTTACCTCCTGTTCTCCTCTGATTCCATGTTCTAGCCATGTTAGCATCTCTGCTCTTAACTGAAGAAAGCCTGCTGCCACCCAGACCTTTGTTTTGCTTGTCTTTTTATTTGTAATGTTTTTGCCCCCAGATGTCAAATGACCACTTCCTTACCTCTTTGGGGTCTCTCTCTATTGTCACTATGTCAGTAGGACCTCCTCAAATCAAGTTATTTAACCAGATAACGATCGGGCTTTCACCAGGATTCCTTGACCTCCTATTTTTATCCATAGCACGGATGACTATCTAACATACTATATAAGTTATTATGTATATACTCTAAACAAACATAAATGAATTATTGTATGTTTGTGTCTTTCTATTAGAATATAAACTCCATGAGAGCATAGATAAGAACAGTGTCTGGGGAACAACAGGTACTCGAATAATAGTTCCTGAATGAAGAGATCCATGAAGGAATAGGGCCAAAGGAGAATGGCTGAACTGGTACGCTACTCTAGCAGGAAACCATATGGAATTTTCTACATAGTTAATTTGACATAATTAAAAAAAAACTATAAAAGCCATGTTGTGTAATTTTCATAGTAAATTCTAGTCTCCCCTTACTAAGCAAAGTAACTTGAGAATCTGTCACTGCTGTGGCAAACAGGAGCCTCTCATATTTTAATAGATTTGATGCTGCTTCTTGTCCCATTCTAGGTATGCATATGCATTTTTCCCCTCTTTCTCTACATCCCAATGCGAATAGGCCTGGTTCATCTGGGATTGTGATGGCAGATGCCTTTCTTTGAGAACTCCATTACAAAGTCCTATTTGTGTTGGTTTGGGTAGTTGATTTACATATATTTTTATGGAAGCTTTATATTTTCCTAGCAAGCTTTGCATAGTGCACGCTGCATGTTTTATATATTTTGTTTGGAATTGTGCTCTTTCTTTCTCTCTCTCTGTTATATGTGTACATTTTTATCTGCACAATGTGACTCCTTCCAGACCTTCAAAATTCTCTCCCTCTTACATTCTTTGCATTTTCTCTGGCACTCTGGAGGAGAGGCAAGGTTTTATTTTGATCTTTGAGTGAGAAGCATCATTTGCTTGTTAAATTTTAAGCTGAAATAAGATTCTCTTATGTATTTTTTATCAAACATCTGCTGAAGTTTTAGGCCATTGCTGTGGAATAATCTTGACTCAAGTACCGTGGGATAAAAGATATTGATAGATTGATTAATGATAATTTTGTTAACATAATTAGATTATAGTTTCCTAAAGGTTTTGGGAAGCAAATATCTCTGTTTTTTTTCCATAGTAGAATTCTGGGCACATCAACAGCTCTTAATAAATACTTGCTTGATTTATTCACCTATCTGACCAGGACCTTATTTATTCAACAAGAATATGTGTATATACCATGTGACAGGCATTATTCTATATACCAGGGAATGAACCAGCACTTAAAAAGTAGATTTCAGTCCCTACTCTCATGGAGTTTACATTCCAGTGACAAGAGTCAGAGCAAATAAATGCATGAATATCCAATGTGTCAAATGGTGATCAGTGCTGGAAAGAAAACTGAAGTAAGTTGGAGGGAAAAGATGTGCTCGGAAATGAGGAATTGCTGTTCTAAATAGAGCATTAGGCTCACAGATGATATATGAAGAGACACAAGAGGGGATGTGGGTGGAAGCAATGAAGATATCTGGGGAAAAGGGGTCTCCTGGGCAGAAGGAGTGATAATTGTAAAGGTCTTTAAGCAGAGACATGCTTCTTGAGCCCAAGGAGAGCCCAGGAAGTCACTATGGCCCATGCAGAATGAGCAAGGTGGAGAGTATTAGATATGAGGTCCAGGAAGTAGACTTGAAGGCCATTAAGACAACTTTGTACTTTGCTGTTGGTAGAGTGGTAAAGCACTGGAGATTTTAACAGCGGAGTGATTGGACTAAATTATATTTTAAAAGAATCATTTTTAATGCTGTGTGGGGGAGAAAAACAGAAGATCATGAGGGTAAAGGCAGAAAAGTAAGTTAATTAGTTAATAACTACTATAATAAATCCAAGAAGAGATAGTGTAGCTTGGACCAAGCTGTGGAGGTGGTGAAAAACTGTTAGATTCTGATTATACGTGGGATGTAGAAAAGGAGTAGCGTCAAAGATGACTCTTCTATTTTGGCCTGAGACAAAAATGGTTGCCAATTATTAAAAGTGGTTGCCAATGATGCAAAGGTTGCATGATTGTGCAAATTATAGGAATTATCAATCATGAGAAAAAAATTAGGCAGAGATGGGAAAATTGCTAGGGAGAGATGGGAGGTAAGCGGAGGTTGGAAGGGATGGGAAACTTTAGCAAGCTCACAGACAATTCAACCATAAAACAGAAAAGTAGGGCATATGTTCAGTGATAGATGGAAGGGAGTAGCTAGGAATGGGCTTCTGATGACTTTTGGTATCTTAGTCAAATGGAAACCAAGGCCATCAGTCAAAGATAAGTGGGGAGAAGATCATGAAAGTTTGAGGAGAGAAAAAAAAAGTGAAATGGTTACCAAAAGAAGTGGAAGAATGAAAGGATCGGGGAGATATTGCCTGGCAAAACCGAGATCTTAGTTAAGATCATGAATATATTCAGCAAAATTATGTGTTTTTCTCTAGACACATTTAAATGTTAGATGGGACATTTGTTAGGTGATTATGGTAAAGAGAAAAAAGAGAAGAGAAAGTCAAGAGGGTTGAGATTATATGCAAGGAAATTATTATATTATTCATTATAAATTTAAGCCCATGCAAAGAAAATAATTTCATGAAGAGGTGGGTGATATTGAAAAGTTTGTGGGATCAGTGGATTTTTAGATGTAGTTTGATAAGTTTGGGAGGAACTATTATAGGAGTTGTAGTACTTTAGAATAAGTTAGAAAAACAAGAATTGCTAGTAGGATAATAGGATACTTAAAATTGATATGAAAGAGGAGATAGAATTATTGGTAACAACAAGATCAAGAGAATGACTATGAGGTTATGACTGAGACAATGAAGAGAATAAGTCATGGAACTGAGTCCAGGGTGCTGAAAAGATCATTCTCAGGCATATTGAAACAGAAAGAATTGTGACAGGTTGAATGGGAGAGAGTATCAATAAGCTAGGGGCTAAAATCATCAAGGAATGAGGAAGCTTAATCCACCTCAGGATCGTAGAGAAAAATAGAGGTAGGAGATAATGTGATTTGATCAATGGTCATGAAAGATAGAGTGGAAAAAGAGGAAGTCAGTAGGGATACTAGATAAAGGTCTAGAAGTGGCCATAAGAAGCACTGAGGACAGATAGTCTTCCTCTAGGCAGTTTTACCAGTGGTTTGGTGGCCTAGATTTTTCTAGAATTTTCTAAATCAATCCACATGACAGGGTTGCAAGAAAGCAGTCTCTTCAGGAAAGAGCTGGTGTCAAAGCAAAAAGTTTCAGAGGAACTGTTTCATAAATAGGGGCCTTTACTGATAACTCTAGAAGCATTTCAAAACATATTTAGTGCCTTGGAATCGTTATTTAAATTTTGATGGTCAATGTACTGTAGATATGCTTAAGTGGCAATTAATAGGGAACTTCAAATAATCAAGCTTATTGGGTTATTATTTTGACACTTCTGGGCCCTAATCCCATAAAGAACATTGTAAACACCAGATCTTCCCTTTGTACATAACAATGGGAATAGTCTTTGGCTTTTCATTCTAGAAGCATGATCAGAATTTTCCCCAGAGTATCGAAGCAATGGGAACCACATCTTTTCTCCTGAACTGGCGCCTCAAGCCAAGATGAAAAACAATCAACTTTCAATTTTCTGTGCTTGTTTGCTTTCTGCCCAGAATACATAGAAAAGGCATTCAAGCAAACTTTTGGGTTAAGTTTCCAAGGACAGCTTTCCATTTCTGCCTACAAAGGATTTGGGAGCCAATTGCTCCTGGGCCCCAGGAGTTTGTTTTTATTATTTAAATGTGGGTGTCTTCCCAGCAAAACAACCTCAGACATTCAACTCAAGCCCCTCAACCCACCACCATTTGCTAAATGAAGCAAAACACCATAATAGCCTTAATGATGTGGATTTATCTCTTAACTGTTGTTTTGAGATCACAACAAATCATTAAAATCATTAACTCTTCTAACTAAATTAGAGTACAGATCTTCCAGAATGCCTGGCCTATGTGCTTTTTTCATAACACCCCCACCCCCATGCCCTCATCTCTGATGCTTCTCAGACTTCTAGGCAGAATGAACTGGCTTAATACATTCCAAGACACAATTCTAAACACTTTGCTCCTTCCTCCCTTCTACCCCAAAGCCATTTCCATGTGAAATGTAGGCAACAGAAAGCTAAGCTAATGCTTCTGGGGTATTAGTACTGCCTTTGGGAGCCTGCACAGCAAACTGCACACACTGTGGAGATGTGGTTTGCCAGGTACTCCGTGGTACACAGAAGCCCTGGCCACTAGCTCTCGCAGAGGTAGAGCATGCATCATCAGACACCACTCTCAGAATGAAGACAAAGTAGACTGAATTCACTAACTTTTTCCTTAAGTTGTCAGGTACTGTCATCCCAGCCCATCCAGTCTTGTAATAATGGAGGTAAGGAAGCGTGTGTGTCCAGACAGTGTGGAGGGCAGGAAGAACGTGGATCCTGTGGGTACTGAGGAAGTGAATGGGGCCTCTCAAACCTATACATGTTGAAGAAGTTCATATCCATTCTTCTAGAAGATCTTTCTAGAAATAAGACAATATAGTAATTGAGGAACTTGAGGATGATCATTTATTCATCTCTCCTCCATTAGGAAGAAAGGAGGAATAAGTATTGTGCAGCAAAGAGCTGGTTTAATAAATCTGGTGCTTGATAAGAATAGTGAATTAAAGGGGGTTTAGGTAGATTGGTTAAACTCAGCCGGATGAGAGGATGGCAGCTTATCTTCCACGAACAGCTGAAGTTACTGTTAGACAGTCACACATAGCTCCGTGTCGCCCAGGAACCAGGAGATGTCCAATTAATGTCGGTTGAATGAAAGACTGCATGAAACAATCTCCTTTCAGGGCCTAGGATTTTCTAAGTTAAATCCACTTTATAAGGAGGTTAAATTTTTATCTGGTCAGCAATGTGCCCCTGTGTAGCTGAAGCCTACAGGCCTGTTAGAAAGCTGATTGATGAAACATTTTCTTAATTCAATAGTTCAAATTCAGGTGCCAAAGTTATGTTTGAAATCTAAGTGTGTGATTTACTCCCAGTTGCGAATGTTAATAGGACTGGTGAATTACTCTTCCAGGGAGGGCCTGCCTGGGATATCTGGCTACCCTGATGTGCCTGGGGAACCTGATTCTAAATGCCTGGTGCCATTCAGGATGTCTAGACTCCTCAAGCTGTGTTTCATAAGGAGAGTGAAGTAGAAAGGGAAGTAGAAAGGGTGGTTAAAAAAACAAAAGAAACAAACAAACAAAGGAAAAACCTGGCCAGCTGGAGTGGTAAGAAATCCTCAACTCACTTCCATAGTTGTCATTTCTACCCATTTTTTTTCTCCATTGGGGTTGTAAAAGAACCAGCGAGGACATTAACACTTTCTTATGTTTTAATTATATTCTCTGAGTCTAAGTGTATGTGTGTAAAAGTCCATTTATCTCTAAATAGAAAAACCTGCTGTAAGCTCTATCTTTGGCACTAGAAAATTAGTCTTTTATCAGGCTAATTCAAGGGCCAAATGAAGGACTGTGGAATATAAATCAATGACCTTTCATAGACAGACAAAGTCAGTAAGATGGGAGGCTGTGAGCTGGGCAAAAGGAATATATTTCTGCTCTAAATTGCTGCTTTTTTTGTTGTGTGTGGTACTGAGATTGGACCCAGAGGCATTCTACCTCCAAGCTACACCCAGAGCCCCTTTCTATTTTTTTGTTTTGAAACAGAATCTTGCTAGTTTGCTCAGAGACTGTCTTCCTTGCTGAGGCTGTCCTCAAACCTTTGATCCTCTTGTCTCAATTTCCCAATCCTTTTGGGATTACAGGCGTGCACCACCACACCCAGCTTAAGTTTCTGCTTATAGGAATGCTATGAAGGAAAGGGATTTCCCACATCATAGCAGTTCTATGCTCAACTGCAGAGAATGAGGTCTATGTGCAGGACGGGCATAGTTGTTTATTTCTCTGGGCCATCTGGTAGCTCTTGCTTCAGATTCCTCTCTGCTGTGAGCAAGTATCACACAATGCGGCTTTGCTGCCTCACACCAGACTCACGCTGCCTTGCCTGTGCTTTTCTCAGTCCAGTAGCTTGTGAGAAAGGGCCTGGAGGGACAGAGCAGCCACTGCCAAGGGTAAGAGCTAAGAGCAGTTGCTCTGCGTGGCTGCGCCAAGCCTGCTTTCCCACTCATGTCCCCATCTCAATCCCTTGCCATTTTCTAAGTGAATCTGAGCAGTCTCTGTGGCCATCACCTCTACGCTGTGATTCTGAAGGAGCCATGAGTGGTAGCTGGTGAGCTCTGGTTTACAGCCCAGTTGTTTACACCCGAGGCTCTTACGTAACCCAAGTGTGTCGCTGCCTGGGAACCAGAACGGTGATCCTGAAGCAGCTGTCTGACTCCTTGCTTCAGTGCCTCTGCCATACAGACTAGATTAAGTGTTGTGCCTCTCTTGTCCCTACCCCTGCCTCCTGCCCTCTGTTCTTCCCACCCTACTCAAGAACTGTGATAAAGACATATCCAAGCAAGGAAAAAGACATATAAGTAATACATCTGCAAAATAATCTTAGCTTCCTCTTCTCACCAATTTTTTAAAGTATTAGGATTTGTATTTTACAGTCCAGGAAACTGAGGTAGAAAGAGGTGAAGAGACTTGTGTAGGGTCATAAGGCAGGGTTGCAATCTTTAACCCAGATTCCCCAAGCTCTAACTGCAGGACTTTACCGCCACAATGTGTGGCCTGGGTAAGCCTGTTGAGATAAACATCAGATCATGCCAGATGCTAGCTGATCTCTGACCTCTAAGGACAAGCTGGACAAGTAGTTGTGCCAGTTGCCCCAGACACACACACACACACACACACACACACACACACACACACACAACCTGCCTCCTGTATTTTAGACTTGCCCTTACCGAAGCAATCGCCCCACCGTCCAGGCTCACATTTATGCACTCATTGCCCCTCTGTGACTCTTCTTCCCTTAGGATGCATAAGGCACGGGTGCTGCTGCACTGATATGGGCCCCACTAAGGAAGTGTTCAGGCGGCTCTGGCTCTAGTTACTACACTTTCCCCTGCCTTTTCCATTTGTTTGTTTTGGGCAACCAAAGCAGGCAAGCAGACCAGGTCCAGATTATTGAATGTGGATTAGTGTCACAGCTGGGGTCTCTGTGTCCATTCTAAGCCTGTCTTGCATTGAGGAAACCCGTGCATGCTCAGTCTCGTGCTTGGCATGTAGTAAGAGCTTACTCAATGCTTCTTTCAGAAAAATTCTTTCAAAATACCACTTTTATTAAGTCACTTGCATAACAGCTCCCCGCCTCCTGTCCTAAGGTCATGTAAATTGCTCCCACTAAGCCCCATCACAATTCCAGGCAAGATGTAACACCTTCACAACTACCTGGTCATCATCCTCCATGGGCCTTTTCTGGTTGGAATCCCTCCCTGCGGCTGCTTCAAGATCAAAGGTCAAGCCCTCTCTCCCCTGGCAGATTTTCCTCACTATTACAACCCTCAGGGCTTCTCCCCTGAGCTGGACTCCCAGCACTGACCACCTGAATAACTCCAGGTACTTAACCACACTCTTATTTTTCTATTTAATAGTTTCATGAGTAGCATCTTAGAAATTGATAAGACCCTCAAATACTAAGGTCACAGAGTAAATGCTTTCTCTAGTACCCAGAGTCCTAGCACATAGCTAGGAATATAAGAATTTTTAAATATTCAAATTAAAATAAATTAAAATTCTGTTCCAATCATAGCTTAAACAGTATATTATTTATCAGACTTGAATGCATGAACTCCCTTTAGAGGAAAATAATTTTTCTCATAAATATCCAATTTTTATTTTTATTGTCACTTAAGCATATAAACATAAAACTAAGTCTAAACTCCTAATAAAACTTAAGGTTTTTAAACTACTATAAATCCCAAATGAACCTATAAAATTAAGTATAAATAATAGTATAAAGACTGTAAAATTCAAATTAACAGTATAAGTTTATTGTGATATATGATGTTTGCTATTACCAAACCACATTTCATATATGGAACTGTTTTGATACAGTCTTTCAAGTTTTTGAATTTGGTATGAAAATGTTCTTATACCACTTTCTTTGTCCAGTACACGATGCACCAAAGCCTTCATTCCTGCAGTATGGTGTCAGGTCAATGGGACTTTATTTTGAAAAATGGAATCATTATTATTAAGGCAGTTCTTTTCTTACGCTAAACAAAAATCACTGTGTGCTGAAATAATTTGGCAGTGTTTGGGTTTATATGGTCAGCTAGAATATTGAGATAGGCTTATGTTAATTGTTTATGATTATCATTGGAATTACGAATGTAAATTAAAATATACCATGAGAAGTCCAGTGTGGTGGCCCATACCTGCAATTCTAGTACTTGAGAGGCTGAGACAGGAGAATTGCAAGTTCAAGGCCAACCCCAGTAATTTAGTGAGGCCCCCAGCAACTTAGTGAAAAACCCCGTATCAAAATAAGGTAGCTCAGAGGTAGAACACCCTGGGTCTGTTCCCCAGTGCCTCCCCCCACAAATACACACACGCGCTAGACATGTGTGTATGTATGTATGTGTGTGTACATGTACGTGTGTGTGTGTGTGTGTGTGTGTGTGTGTGTGTGTGTGTGTATACATACACTATGAGAAAATTTTGGACCACCAAGAATCTATTTGTAGATTCCCGGTTGAAAATCATTGTCAACATACGAATAGAAGAAGAATTATTTAAAGCAAAGAGAAAGGGAATTGTATTCCCCCTCCTTTCCATAAGAGACTGCCAGACAGAGATGCATCACCTTATGTTTCTATTGCTAAATCTATTCTTCTAAAATATTACCCAAATCTCCTTTTCTCTTATAAGAAAGCAACACACTTACCATAGAAAATTTAAAGATTATTTATAAGCCTAGAAAGGAAACAAAGGTCCCCAGCATTCCACCTTCTAGGGATAACATCGATGGCCCATACAGTAGTCTCTTTCTTAGTCTCTTTCTATTGCTATTACAACAACATTATCAATCGACACACAGTGATTACTGCATGCCAGGAAGTGTTCAAAGTATTTAACATTTATGAATTCATTCACTGTGCACAACAACTTTACAGTGTGGGTATTATTAGTATTCCTATATTGCACATAATAAATTGAAGACTGAAGAGTTTAGGTTACTTTCAACTACAAAATTAGTAAGTTGCATAGCAGAATTCTAATTGAAGTAAAATATAACTATATATAAAACAAATGGGGTCAAATATGAGATTGCACTGAATAGAGAGTTTGGGGTACTGCTTATTTCTCTTTAAAATACATAAACATGTTTTCATTTTAATAACTAATATTTGTCGGTCTCAGATGGGCATATTCCACTATAAAAATGTATCACATTATTCAACCAATACTTCATTGACAGCTTTCTAGGTAGTTTTCAATCTTTAATTATTATAAAGAGTGCTGAGATGAACATTCTTAGGCCTAAATCTTTGAGCACATCCTTACTTGGGGAAACATTTTTATTTCTTATGCAGTACTTAACAATGTAAGAAGAAAAGTATACAGAAATCTCAGTATGCTCAGAGTTTAACAGTGCAACAGTTGATTTTATCCACTGAATAAGTACTTAGTTCCACATAATGTTCAATTATGTGTATTTGTTTAGCATTCAATCAAATTTTAAGTTTTCCCCAATGTTAATAGGTGCCCTTTAGTTATAAGTACACATAGAAATGAGCTAGTCTAAAACATACAGTAATTTTTAAAATATGTGTTCTAAATTTTAGAAGTTAAAAAAGCCAGCCGGGCGTGGTGGTGCACGCTTGTAATCCCAGTACTTTGGGAGGCGGAGACCGGAGGATCCGGGTTCGCAGTCAGCCTCAGCTCTCTCTCTCTCTCTCTCCCTATCTCTCTCTCTCTCTCTCTCTCTCTCTCTCTCTCTCCCTAGTGAGGCCC
>PVJS01005857.1:7389-62435 GCA_004027185.1 Glis glis
GAGGAATCTCCACACTGATCTCCATAGTGGTTGAACTAGTTTGCAATCCCACCAACAGTGTAGAAGAGTCCCAATTTCCCCACATCCTCGCCAACATTTGTTGTTGTTTGACTTCTTAATGCTTGCCATTCTAATTGGGGTCAGATGAAATCTTAGAGTAGTTTTGATTTGCATCTCCCTGATTGCTAATGATGTTGAAATTTTTTTCACGTATCTATTGGCTATTTGTATCTTTCGTGAAGTGTCTATTCATTTCAGTTGCCCACTTCTTGATTGAATTGTTTGTTTTCTTAGTGTAAAGTCTTTTAAGTTCTTTGTATATCCTAGATATTAGACCTCTGTCAGAGGGATAGCTTGCAAAGATCTTCTCCCATTCCATAGGCTGTCTCTTTAAGCTCTTGATGATTTCCTTTGATGAGCAGAAGCTTTGTAGTTTAATGCTATCCCACTTATTAATTCTTGTTTTAATTTCTTGTGCTTTGGAGGTCTTGCTGAGGAAGTTTCTACCTGTGCCTATATGATGGAGTGTTTGACCTATGGCTTCTTCTAATAATTTCACAGTCTCTGGTCTAACTTCCAAGTCTTTGATCCATCTCGAGTTGACTCTTGTGCAGGGTGAGAGGTAAGGATTCAGCTCTATTTTTTACAGGTAGATAACCAGTTTTCCCAGCACCATTTGTTGAAAAGACTGTCCTTTCTCCAACATATGTGTTTGGCACCTTTGTCGAAAATCAATTGGCTTTAAGTTTGTGGACTTCTTGCTTCTGATATTTTTATAATAAAATATATTTCATATATAAACAATAAGGTATACAATTATATATTAGGAAGGGTAGGTACTATGAAAAAAGAAAAGACAGGATAAGAAAAATGGGAATTCTGGGAAAGAAGGAGAAGGGAAGCTGTAATATCAGATATTGGAGAGAAAATGAATGAAAATATGCAAAATTTATACATGTAGAACTATCAAATTAAGAAATTTTTCAGAAGATCAAACACATGGAAAGATGTACCATGTTCATGGAGGACTCAATATTGTAATGCATCAATCCTCTTCAAATGATGGTCAACAGACTCAAAGCAATCACAATCAAAACTGTTGGAGGCTTATTTTTGCAGAATTTTGTTTTTGAGAAGTCTAAATCCATTATGATTCCTGATCCTTCCTATGAACCTCTGCTGCTCCCCACCCCCCTAACACACGCACCTGTCTGGAAGATTTTAAGTACTTCTCTTTGTCCCATGGCTGAAAATCACAATGAAGTGTTTGATATGATTATATTTTTATAGGTTACACTGTACCACTCTATAGATCATTGGATAGGGGAACATTAAACCTGTTTTCCTTCTCTATAGTCACACCAAGTTCAATTACTTCTTTTTGTGTGTGTGTGGTACTAGGGATTGAACCAGGGGCATTCTACCTCTGAGCTACACCCCCAGCCCCATTTTTTATTCTTTATTTGAAATAGGGTCTCACTAAGTTGTTGAGAACCTCACTAAGTTGCTGAGGCTGGCCACGAACCCAGATCCTCCCATCTCAGCCTCCCAAGTACTGGGATTATAAGCATGCACCACCACGCCAGGCCCAAGTTCAATATTTATAACACCAGATTACAAGTGAGGGGTTGGTTCCTGTCAGGAATGACCAGCACCCCTGAGAGGAAAAGAATGATACAGACATGGAGAGCAGATTCAGAGGGGCAGGCCAGGGGACCACAGTCAGAGGCAAGTCCCATTGTCTACTTGTCCACAGACTTTATTGTCATTATAAGCAGGAAGTTTACCTTCAGATACTGCAGAATATGTGCAGAAAGTTCTAGAGATAATGGTTAACAAGTAAACCGCTGAGGATGTGCAGAAGGTCCTTGAGACAATGGTTAAAAAGCAAGATATCCAGGAGTTTGCGCCAGCAACAAAAACATGAACATTTACCTTGGAGGAACAGGCTGCTTTCAGCGAGTTCAAAAGTCCTGTCACGGCTTTGCAAGACCCTTAGACTTTTCCAAGGCAAATGTTGACCTGCCTCTGGCTGTCGTGTTCTCCACATTTCCCCTTTTCTTTTCCTTTAAGAAGTTGTTTTACCAGCTAAACCTTATGTAGATGTTGATTTAAGGTTTGGGGGAGGCATCTTTTGACTGCACAAAGTAAACATAAAGCAATGATTAATAATACAGTGGTGGCAATTAAAGCCCCCCAAGTGGGGTGAAGCCAAAATTTAGGGTTAAGCCGTTGTAAGTTTTTAGATAAATGTTTGAGCCAGTTAGTTTTTTTATCTTGCTGTTGTATAGCAAAGATTGTTTCTAAAATTTGTTATGAAGACAGGTTATGTCTAAGGTAATATTATCATGATTAGCCATTAATAGTTTTTTAATGCTTTCCCAAGTACGTAGAGTAGCTTTACATTTATAGAGTATAACGCAGCTATGGTCATGACCAGTCACAATGTAGGCTCTGCCTTTCAATCAGAGCCTGTTGTTTTCCTAGCCATAATATTAACACCTCTAAGACATCCAGTCTGGTTGCTATCATTGAGTCTATATGTGTCTAATGGATTATATCTTTGGTGACACTGGTCATAACTTGGTTACCATATGAGCAGTATAGAGGGAGTTATCAAGGGAAACTCCAACACTTGTTGTAACTGCAATAATTATTGCAGGCATCAGAAACACAAAGTGGCAAGGAATCTCTTTGGTCTTAATTTGCCTAATACTTTGAGAATCCGTAATGCTAAATTTTTTTTTCAAGGATGTGTGAGAATTACAGGGAGCCATCCTTCGGATTGTCTTTCTAATATCTGTAAGATAGTAATATTAAGCTGTGTGGCATTGGAGTAAAGCAAGAGAACAAATATCCTTGAGTAATATTTAAAGTCCAAGTATCATTAGTATTATTTATGATATAATTGGAGTTTAAGACTAATACATAAGGCTGAGGAACACATACCATAACAGAGCCACTAATATTATGTGTAAGTGTTATGGTAAAATTGGCAGAATGAAAATAATTTCTATATGAGATATTTCTAGGAAACCACGGAAGTCCAATCCTCCAAACCTTATAGTACCAGTTACCTATTTGTTCTGTTTTAGTAATTTGGAGGATGGGACCTAGAACTTCCCATATAGAGTCTATAATTAAATTTTCTGGTATATAGGAAGCTCGTGTGTTGTCAGGAGTCTCCCTAGCACTCTGGGTAACCTATCTTATGCCTCCCCAGGTGACCCCTGGACTTATTAGTGAGGCGACACATAAGTTGAACTGAGGCATTCCTGGTAGTGGGGGGTCAGCATTGTTTCTAATCCATAGGTACTGCATCTGAGGGATCAGGTTGGTCTGCTGATTTTCCAGCTCATGGTAAGGCTGACTCATTTGGCAGGCAGCAAAAGTGATCCAGTTTTTGTGGAGACATGAGTATATCTTTTTTTCTCAAGTTATCAAGGAAGTAGGGACAATGCCATTTTTTGTTTTACCATGTGGATCTTTGTAAAGAACCTTAGAAAAAGGTCCTTGCAATGAATGGTTTTGAAAATGTTTATAGGTAGGGATTGTGCTATGTGTGTCACAGAGCAAAAAATTAAGAGTATATAGAACTTTGTTTATAATGTTTTTAGGAGACAACCACTGACATTCCCTTTTTTTAAATTATGGTAGGGTATATCCTGTTTTGAAGTAAAGTTTTTAAGGTGACAAATAGTTTTAAAAGTTGAGAGTCAGGAACTTGTTTAATTTGGTCTTTTTATCAATTTCAAAACATATACCACATATTTTAAGTTAGCTATCATATTTAATAATTGATTAGGGAATTATTGGTGGTAAAGAATGGCTGTAACCAATTTTGTCTTTTGAGTAGAAGAATGATTTTTGGAAGTTAGGGAAGTTTATTGGCCAGTAAACCAGATCTTAAATGTCAGAGATTTTCAAATGGTAATAAACATATATATGGCAGAAGTATTAATAACCTTATTAACCATTTTATATGATTAAGGTTTGTATACAATGTATAATGCATAAAGAGATCACTTATGCCAGGCGTGGGGGTGCACGCTGGTAATCGCAGTACTTGGGAGGCAGAGACCAGAGGATCCAGGTTCATGGCCAGCCTCAGCTACTTAGTGAGGCCCTCCGCAACTTCATGAGACCCAATTTCAAAATAAAAGGATAAAAAATAGGGCCAGGGGTGTAGCTCGGAGGTAGAATGCCCCCAGGTTCAATCCCCAGTATCGCAAAAAAAAAAAGGAGATCACTTATTAGTTATTTTGCATGTATATGAAATCCATATATCTTTAATTTTATAAGCTTTTATGAAGCATTTAGATAAACCTTAGATACATAGCATTTCAGTCCTCAGATGTGTGTGTGTGTGTGTGTGTGTGTGCATATGTGTATGTGATATATATATATATATATATATATATATATATATATATAGTGTCAAATATACTATAGTAATCCAAATCAATAGTTGTTTCTTTAGTCTGAGTCACAAAGTGGTTATTTAGCAGGCTGTAAAACACAGACACTTAAATCGTGATTCTCAAGAGATTACCTTGATAAACCACAGTTCTTAGTAAATGTTAAGAGCAGAAAACCACATTGTTTTTAAATATAAAGAACACCGAAAATTATCCTAATAAAATGAAAAATTTTTTCTGAGATCGACATTGCACAAGCTTCCCCCAGCTCCCTCCCGAATCCACCCACTTCCCATACAGGGTATTGAGATTGACCTTGATATTCTCACATATGTATATAATGCCAATGAAAGTGATTCCTTCATTGATCCTGCCTCTCCCATGCACCTTCCCCTAGGTCACCTCTCTGGCTACACTGATGTTTCTCCTCCATTATCTGAAGTCTCTGATATTTCAATTACTCCCTAGCTTCAGTATATGAGATGAAACATATGACCCTTCACTTTCTGTCACTGGCTAATCTCACTTAACATAATGTTCTCTAGGTCCATCCATTTTCCCTAAATGACATTATTTTGTTCTTCTTTATTACTGAATAGAATTCCATTGTGTGTATATCCCATAATTTTTTTTTTTTTTTTTGCGGTACCGGGGATTGAACCCAGGGGCATTCTACCTCCGCACTACACCCCCGGCCCTATTTTTTATACTTTTTTTGAAACCGGGTCTCATGAAGTTGCGGAGGGCCTCACTAAGGAGAGGGAGGGAGAGAGAGAGAGAGAGAGAGAGAGAGAGAGAGAGAGGCTGGCTGCAAACCCGGATCCTCCAGTCTCCGCCTCCCAAAGTACTGGGATTACAAGTGTGCGCCACCACGCCCGGCTTTATCCCATAATTTTATAATACATTCATCTGTTGATGGATATCTAGGTTGGTCCAGAATTTGACTATTGTGAACTGTGCTGCTATAAACATGGATATGCATACATTACTATAATTTTCTGATTTCAGTCCCTTTGGAAAGATACCCAGGAGTGGTATATCTGGATCATATGGTAGATTCATTCCCAATTTTCTGAGGATTCTCCATAGTGGCTGAACTAATTTGCAGTCCCCTGAATGTCACCCATTCTTTTTTTCTTGCTGCTTTTAAGATTCTTTCCTTGGCTGCTATGTTAGTCATTTTGATTATTACATGGCATGGGGAAGTCCTTCTTTGATCTTGTCTTGTTGGTGTTCTGAATGTCTCCTGCACATGAATGTTCAAGTCTTTTTTCTATGTTTGGGAAATTCTCTGATATTATATCTCTTAAATAATATATTATTATTTCTCTGATATTATTTTTATGAAGAGGTTTCTAATACCCTTGGTTTGTGCTTCTAGTATCCATACGTTAGGTCTTTTCATATTATCCCTATTTCTTGGATGTTCTGGTCATGTTGTATTGTCCTCTCTGTATTGCTGACTCTGTGGTCAATTTTAAATAAGCTGTCTTCCATGAGTGAGACTCTATTTTCCATGCTGTTTAGCCTGCCAGAGGTGGTTTCTATTGAAGCCTTTAATTCACTTATTGTCTCCTTCATTTCAGTCAAAGCCTCCTTTTGTTTTTCAGTCAAAGCCTCCTTTTGTTTCTTACTTAGTGCCTCAATTTCTCCATTCATATGTTCCATTCATATTGAAAATCAAAATTCTGAATTCTCTTTCTGGCATTTTCTGCAGCTCAGTATTGGTGATCTCCCTTGTTGTTGAGTTGTGGGAGCTTATTTTTTCCTCGCTGGTCTTCATCCTCGTGTTCTCAGAGTTCTCAGGTTTATATTTCTGTTGTCTTAGCATCCTCTTCTTTTTATGTGAGAATCCCATGTCTATTTGTTATATATTTATAATAAGACATATGCTGGGGTATATATTTGTCTCTACAAATCTGTCTCATATATTCAAACTTTTGAGTTTGTCCTCCAGAGCCTCTTTAACAAGATATAGTTCTTAGTGTAGGCAAACAGAAGTCTCTGATTGACTGCAGGTCACCATGCTCTCTGGCCCAAACTCTGTAGTGTCAGAGTCTATGATGTTCCATTCAGAGCCTGCAGCCTACTGGTTGGGATTTAATTCCCCCTACCACTGCTTTGCTGGTTGTGAACCTGTGAAACTCTACAGTGCTGACCTCAGGCCTCTGGCCACTAGGACTGAGCTCAACAGGACCAGAGATTATTATGTTCTGAGCTTGTGGTCTGGCTGTCTGAGCTTTGATATCCCATGGACACCACCATTGATCTGCTGTTTACAATCATGTGGAGCATTTTTAGTCATTGGCATGCATGCATACCAGGCCCATACTCTGCTGGCAGGGAGAGTGTTGAGTCCCCAGCCTGAACCCCTGCTGGCCCCTGGCCTCCCTGCTTTCAGGGCCTAAGGTCTAACAGGGAAAGATTGTACTGTTCTGAGCTTGGGACTTTGGTGGATCAGTTATTTAGCCCCAGGAACACTGCCAGTGCTCTGGGCAGCTTCAGTCATGTGAGACCTTGTTGGCCTCTGACCTTGGCACTTGTAGTCCCCAAACAACACTGGGCATGAGTTTATAGCCTTTCAAAACTGCAGCATGGTTGGCTGAGTTATTTCAACCCACAGAGATGGCTACTGGTGGTCCCTTAGTTATTGCTGGAGATACTGCAGAGGTGCAGTGAACTTCTGACCCTAGGTTTCTTCCATCTGAATGTCCCTAGGGACTGTCTTCTAATTCACAATTCTGCTGTGTCCAACTATAAACCCTGCCCCCACCTCCACAGGGATGATTTGCAAACTCATAGACCTCATGAGTTTGTTCATTGCCACATAAATCCCTGTAGCCACACAGGCTCCCACTGTGATGTTTTGTAAACTCATGGTCTTGACGAGTGCTGCTCAGGTCCCTGCAGGCAGGGATGTGTTCAGCTGCAGTTCAGCTACAGGATTTCACTGGGCAATTGCCTGGTTGTTCTTCAGATTCACAGTGGTCTTGATGAGATGGGATGTAGCCATTGGGGTCCCTGCAGGAAGGTCCTGGAAATTCTCAGTCCTGAGTTCAGTCGCAGCTGCAGGATTTTGCTGGGCAGTCTTGTTGGGTGGTCTGGGGAATCAAGTCTTGAGGTATTCGAGTGGGGAGAGAAGAGTGCAATTGCTTTTGAAGACAGTTTTCTGCAGTCACTGGCTCAACAAGATTCTGCTTCTTTGCTGGTATTGGTCTCTGCATGCCACCAGTCTCAGGAGCCACCAGCACCGATGCGGGCTAAGATGGTGGTATCTACACTCTCTGCCCACCAGATGAGATGCGTGGAGCTCTTTTCAGTCCACTGCTCTCTGTGCTGTGTCCAATTCCACCGTGTTTCAACTGTCTTTCTTCTGTTGAGTTCTGACTGCTTTTCTTCTCTTGCCAAGAAGCAGTCTTCCCGCTGGTTGAGTTCTGAGTCTTGGAGCAACTCAAACACACTGTCTCCCTCTATTCCACCATCTTTATTCTCTCATGTTAGTAATTTTTAATAACATCTTTTATTTTTATTTTTACCAACAAATTAAAGTTAACTTATTTGTTAAAGATTTATGTCATGTGAACTGAAAGGTATTTGGATCCAAATTTGTTCTGTTATTATTGTTTTTAATTTATCAGTGCTCATTTATCTATATAAGCCAATTTTGGTGCCATGTTGACAATAGACAGACAATACAATTATGGATACAGGCATACATAAAAATAAACAGCAATAAAATATCTTTTAGCTTTGATTTTCCAGACATTGTATTCCCACAGATAGGAGACAAGAGTTACAGATATTTCCTAAACATAGTTCCACATTTAAAGTTTTAGAAAGCAAAACATGACCTATCACAGATGTTTGTCCTGTTACATGAGTGATAGATTATAAAATAAAGGACACAAACATGGAAACCTATTTAGCAGAGGATGTCTGAGGCCGAATCCACCAATCATGGCTGACCTAAATCAATTGATTAGGTAGCTATTTATCACACCATGAAGAAGACTCTACATCAGACATTACTATCATTTTTAAGGGGGAAAACCAATATATTTAGATTTTTTTTATCATTTTTCTTTTTATTTATAGAATAAACCTTCATTTTTTTATTTACATTAGGGGAAAGCCAGGAAACAAAAGCTAGTTTTTATTTCCTTTTGTCTAATTTTGCCTTTTACTTATTTAATATGTACTCAAAGGACTCGTTTTTTGGGATAGCATGATTTAAATTTTCTAAAGCCTGAGATATGTATCCCTCATTACATTTCAAAAGTCATACACTGAGCTGGGCATGGTGGCATGTGCTTGTAATACCAGTACTTAGGAGATTGAGACAGGAGGATCGCAGATTCAAAGCCAGCCTCAGCAACTTAGAGAGGCTCTCAGCAACCTAATGAGACCCTGTTTCCAAATAAGAAATAAAATCAGGCCAGGGGTGTAGCTTGGATGTAGAACTCCTCTGCGTTCAATCTACCGGACCAAAAAAGAAAAAAAAAAAAGTCATACACTATATTGAGCGAGGATGAGCAAGGAATGGGCAAAGACTTTCCAATTAAAAGGGGTTAATTTATAGCTGCTTAAATTTATATATTTAAGGATTTATTTAGTAAATAATTTTTGTTATGTCTCATTTTTACAGAATTTCTCCCTTGCGCCCTGATGAGAGGGAATGCCTATATTTCTCTAGCAATAGCAACCTCTTATAAGCAGGCAGCTACTACAGCTTCTGATCTTTCAGAAGTCTCCATAGGGAAGAGGGGGTAGATCGTCAAGCCAGTGGAAGTGGCAAGGAAAACTTTTCCTCGGTGGGCAAACAGTATCCTGATTCCAGAGGAGAAGTGGGAAGAAGGGGAAACAATCCATCCTCCAATGTGGCCTGCCATAGAGCCTCCGCCAATGCTGGCTATTCCTACAGGAGGAGGAGGAGCCAGCCATTCCTTCTGGTGGTGCTGAAGCTCCAGGAAGAGGGATGGCTGGAGGAGGCGGAGGCGGTGGTGGTACATGTGCAGAGAATTCCTCATTATCTGAGTTTAACAGTAACAAAGCTCCACAGACCAGGCCCTAAGTGACAGTAGTCTGCATTGGGACCTTTTTTCCTGCATACTGTGCCCTTTTCGGTTTCTTACCTACTCTATCCCATATTTCTATATTTAGGGTGCCTTAGTTGTAATTTGAGCAGCTGATCTTTGCTAAGCATTATCAGAGGTGTCGGAGGATTTTGCTCACTTTTGCTGATGTGTCAGAGTACTTTTAGGAGTTGTTAGAGTATTTTACGTACTCTCTCTACTCTGTTGAAAAAGATTGCCCCATTGTTACCCTAACCTGAAAAGTCCAGAGGACGCAGAATCCCCCTATACTTATGGTCCACTGTGGAGCTCCAAACCACTTTCAGTTTCCTCGGCTTGTTTTCCCTGCCATGTTCAAGGGTTCCTATTCTGGCACCACTTGTTGGGACCGACCAGCACACCAGAGAGGAAAAGAATGACACAGACACAGAGAGCAGATTCAGAGGGGCCGGCCAGGGGACCGCACCAAGAAGTAAGGTCCCATTGTCTACTTGTCCTCAGATTTTACTGTCATTCTAAGCAGGAAGGTTACATTTGGACAATGATGAATGCATGCTGAAAGTCCTGGAGATAATCATTAGCAAGTAAACCGTGATGATGTGCAGACGGTCTTTGAGACAATGATTAACAAGAGGGATATCTGGGAGTTTGAGCCAACAAGAAAAACAGGAACATTTACTTTGGAGGAACAGGCTGCTTTCAATGAGTTCAAAAGCCCAGTCATGGCTTTGCAAGACCCTTAGACTTTTCCAAGGCAAATGTTGACCTGCCTCTGGCTGTTGTGTTCTCCACAGGTTCCCACACCAAGTGATTCTCTACTTCTTGGTGGATACCAAGTGGGCATCCTACAAATCAGTTCAATTCTGACACTAACCAGAGTTCATACCAACTCCACAGGTTAAGGGCTCAGTCCCACTAGACTCCCCACTTCAGTCAATAATCATTAGTAGATTCCCAGGTCACCCAAACTTCTGTCCAACTTGACTACAAATTAGAAATTTCCACACCCTCTTCCCTGAGTTCAGTAATTTGCTAGAGCTCACAGAACTCAGGAAAAGAGCCCATTCATTATAAAAGGATACAACTCATGAACAGCCAGAAGGAAGAGATGCACAGAGTGAGTTACAAGGAGAGGGGGCTTGGAGCCTCCAGGTCCTCCCCAGGTACACCTGCCTCCCAGCACCTCCATGTGTGCAGTGACCTGGAAGCTCTCCGAATCCTGCTGTTTATTGCTTTTGTGGAGGTGCTCTTACTGAGGCATGATTGATTAAATCATTGGCCTGGATGATTAAGCTGATCTACAGCCCCTCTTTACTCCAGGGAGGTTGGAGACAGGGGCTGCAAGTTCTGACCTCTAACCACAAAGTTGGTTCCCCTAGCAACCAGCCCCTTCCTGAGACTAATGGGAGCCCCAAGCCACCAACTATCTCATGGTATACAAAAACATATATCACTCAGAGACTGCCAGGGTTTCAGAGCTATGTGCCAGGAAATCAATATTTGGTAGAAGGCCAAAATACACATTTTTATATCAATATCACAGTCCTTTTATTTTTTATTTTTTCAGTACTGGGGATTGAACCCAGGGGCATTCTACCTATGGACTACACCCAGAGCCCTATTTTTATTCTTTATTTTGAAATAGGGTCTCAATAAGTTGCAGAGGGCTTCACTAAGTAGCTGAGGCTGGCTGCAAACCTGTGATCCTCTTGTCTCAGCCTCCCAAGTACTGGGATTACAAGCGTGTCCCACCACGCCTGGCTTGCAGCCCTTTTAATATACAAATTCATATTCCACAATTCTAGGTAATTTCTTTAATTTTTTCTAATAATTTCTTCTCCCCTTTCTATTATTCAGTTTGAGAATTTCTAGACTAGTCTTTTATTTGTGTGCTTTTCCTCCCCAGCTCTCTGTACTTAAGCATTTTGTCTTTGACTCTGTGTGTGATGGACTTCCTTGCCTTCATCTTCCAGCCTTATTGAACGTTTCATTTCTATTGTATTCTTTATTTCTGGAAATTTTCTTGGTTCTCTGATTTTTCTCTTCATACAAAATCTATTCCTATTTCATGGCTACAATATCTGCTCTTTCTGTTAAAATAGGAGTGTTTTTCCTCCTGCATAATCTTACTTTCCCCCAAGCTGGTTTTCCTCTACTTATTAGTTTTGCTTCTTTTCTTATTAGATACTTTTTCTCAGATGACTAGTGATCATACAGTTTACATTTCTTTTTTTAAAAAGAGAGAGGGAGTTGATTGGAAGACCCATGCATGTTGATGAGGCATATCACCTGTGAGCTTCATTGCCTGGAGATCTTCTAGAACGTTTTTGGAAACCCTTAAAGCAGTACTTTTTCCTCGCTTTGGCCTAGTCAGGCTGCCTAAAGGATGCTTCCAATCTCCTGCCTTGAGATTAAAGAAAGGCCTGGCATTCCCATGTGAGGAGCCAAAGTGGGAAGAGTTCATATGTCTCGAAGCTCAGTATGTAAATGTTCACCTAATCCCTTGTTCTCAGATACTATCTTCACTCTCAATTCTTCTCAAGTCTTCCAAGTCAAGACCATCTGCTTCACTTATCGTCCTAGCATAAAATTCATAGTAATTTCATTTAGGATAACTTTGTAATGGCTTAATAAAGGGACTCTGCTTTATAAAGATGTGGGTGGTGTGTGAGGAAACTGCAAGGGATAGTGCTGAGCTTCTTGGTGCTACTACCTGTGGGCCAAGGGTTGAAGGTAGGCCACCAGAACCTGGGAGAGAAAGTCATTCCAACATGATCTCAAGGGAAGAAGGTGGGGGATAAATGTCTTGACTTACTTTCTTAAATACCTATGCTTTCCCATCCATTAACCAAACCCAATAGAAAGTGTCGGGAACCATTTTCTTATCTTTAGACTCGAAGTTGTATAAACAGCCTAAGAAGGTAAAAGCTTTACCAAATGAGCCCATCAGGATTTCCTTATCAGGAATCATTCTCTTATCTTTAGACTGTAAGTTGTATAAATGGCCTAAGAAGGTAAAACCTCTACCAAATGAGCCGATCAGGATTTGCTGATATAATAGAAGGAAGTTCTCAGAAGAGGGAGTTGACCGTTTCTTAATCTAGGGAGGAGAAAGGGTGCTGATTGTTATCATGATTGTTGATCTGCTTGTTAGGATTATCTTTGTAAAGATCTGATGCTCAGAAAAGGTATTTAAGGGCTGGGCTGAATAAAGTCGGGGCTGCTGCAGTATGTGACTGCCAGCCCTCCCAAAAAGGCTGCGGTATTGACTGCAGTCCTCCCAAAGCTATCTCTAGTTTTTCCTCTTGTCTCTTGTCTTTCTTCTTGTTTTTTCTTAATCCTAACTCCCTGTTTCAGGGACCAATTGACTTTGCCAGCGGGCTCCGGCAAGAAAGCCAATTACAGTAGGGACCATTAACTGACCCAATGAAGACAGCATCTTGCTGCAAAGGGAGGATGATCACTCGGGATTCATGGTCAATAATCTCATGTGAGCCGGGTGCAGTGGCACACTCTGTAATCCTAATACTTGAGAGGCTGATAGGTTTCAGCAACTTAGCAAGACCCTGTCTGAAAATAAATAAAAAGGGCTGGGGGTATAGCTCAAAGGTAGGATGGGGGTGTAGCTTAGAGGTATAATGCCCCTATGTTCAATCCCCAGTACCAGTAAATAAATAAAAATCACATATTGACTTTGGATTGAGTCTCCCAATCTCTGATAATTCTAGTTTTGCCCAGAGCAATGCTTTCAAAATGATTCATGTATTCAAGTTCTTTGGTTGGGCCTTCCAAATATTATTAAGTCAGTATGTAGTCTACAATAATAGGGTTAACCTTTTGTTTCCTTTCTCAACCATTTTGCTTTCCAATCATGATCTCTCCTGCAAAATATAGGTTTCAGGATATGTGGTAATGTAGAAAATAGTCAGTCCTGCTGTAATATGCCATGTTTCTAAAAATCACCAATGTTATACTTACTGTGCTGAGGCAGAAGCCCAGGATGGTGCCACCTAGCCCATGCCACATGGAGGCAAATATAGGAAATCTAGCTTGGAAGTAGAAATGAAACTTGACCTGAGCTTCCGTTTCGGTACCCCTCCCTATTATTGATCCAATCAAAACCTGTCCCATCACCACTGGAGCTATATAATCTGTATCTTGATGCTATTTGGGGCTCATACCCGGCGTTTTACTCTCTAATCTTCACCAGTGAATAAAGTTGCATCCTGATCCAGCTTCTGGGTCTTGTTTCTCTGGGGACCTGACTCTTGCAACATTATGGTGCATGGGCTGGGAAACTGACCTTTCTTTCTGGCCCATCCTGGGGATGGGACCCAGGGTGCTTTGCCTCCTCCCATCTGTGTCTCAGGAGTCAGCCCTCCCTGGCACTGATGTCAGCCCACTGAACGCACCAGAGGCCTCAGTGCTATCATATGAAAGATCTCGCCCAGAGGTGGTCGACTCCAGGACTAACAGTCACCAAGGTTTTAGGCCAGAGATGGAATGAGTCATGTCTGAGTGCGGATGTCTGAAACAGTAGGCTGCCCCAGGGCTCAGTCAGGTCCTGCTATCAGAATAGCTAGCAGAAGAGAGGGAGAGATCTGATCACCCCCTTGGGAATTCCCCGAGTAGTGTCCGAGAAACATGAAACCGGAATTCAGCTCAGGATTCGGGTGAGTGCAAGTGTGTGACTGAGACGGACATGGTGGTCAGACTCCGGTTTGCACCTCACAGGGCTGAAGCAAGTGAGTAAGTGTCGAGTCCACTGCCTTGATCCAGGGCCATCCTGTAATGGCTAAGTGGCAGTCCAACAAGGACCCAAAAAGTCCTTGGTCTGACCAAATCAGGGGTTGATACCAATGTGCCTATTTGCCAAGGGATGGCTGAAATACCTTCGTGAGGGGGACGGCGGGGCACAGATGAAGCGAGTGCTGTCTGTAATCTGTGTCCTTGCTCTAGACTGGACTTTCTAGGTAGGAATGGGAGGGAAATAAAGTAAACCCACTCCCCTTAGCCTCATGATCAGGAATTTTGAAAAGGCTTTTACAGGTGATTATGGATTCAAGCCCCAGGACAATTATGTATTTTGTGTGAAGTGGAATGGCCAGCCCTCAGAGAAGACTGGCCATCAGAAGGCTCATTACATCTGGGCATCACTTGATGCATTTGGAATCGAGTCACAGGCAATCCATGACATCCAGACCAGTTTCCCTACATAGACACCTGGCTCCAACTAGTTCAGAATCCTCCTCCATGGTTGCGAGGTTCAGTCTCCAAGATCTTACTTGCCAAGAAAAGGGGAGCTAATATCCAGGCAGGAAAGCAAAGGCAATGCCCAGGTGAAACCCAGATGCCACCCATTCTGTAGATTCCCTTGGAGGAACCAGGTCTGCCCCCACTGTATATCCCACAGTCTGTGTGGCAGCCACAGGCTGCACTGGCGCCTTCAGCACCTCCTCCCCAGTTGTTGCTTCCTGGCCCATCTGACAGGCCCTCAAGTCCAGAGGCAGGGACCCCAACTCCACCATCTTCCTGTGTCAGTACCATGACAATATCTGATTGGGCCACAGACGAGTCTTCCCCTCATCCACCACCAATCACTATACTCACTGCTCCCGATGCCAACAGGTCTTTCCTGGAACCTGAGGTCCCGTAATAGACTCTGTGAGTGTCCTCTTAATGAAAATCCCCTGCCACCTGGTGACCAGTTCCCGCTAAGCCAGGTTCAGGGGGCCCCCACCACGGATGAACATGGACAGTTGCAGCCCAGTCAGCCAATGTTTGTGTACTAGTCTTTTACTACGACTGACCTTCTCAACTGGGAACATCATGCTCCCTCTTATACAGAAGAGTCGCAGGCTCTGGCTGACCTCCACCAATCCATCTTCCAAACGCACAATCCTATTTGGCCTGACTGTCATTAGCTCCTTCTGATTCTTTTCAATAGTGTAGAAAGGCACTGCATTTTGCAATCAGCAGCCCATTGGGCTGAAGAAAATGCCCTAGCAAAAGCCCCTCCCAACAACAGACCCCCATTGGGATCCAAGTAATACTGAATACATGGCAAAACTGGAGGTGTACAGACAGGCTCTTCTCCAGGGACATTGAAAGGGGGGCTCCAAGGCTACAAACATTGCTAAGGTCAAAGAGGTTCTTCAAAAGCCTGATGAGAACCCTGGCACTTTTTATAAGTGACTGTGTGAGACTTATCACATGTTTACTCCATTTGATACCAAGGCATTCAAAAACCAGGGAATGGTTATCTCCACCTTCTTTATACACTAGTGACATCCATTGCAAAGTATAGAAGCTGGAGGGATTTGCAGGAATGAATGCTTCCCAACTTCTTGAGGGTGAAAACAAGGTCTTCTTTAACTGAGACATTGAAGAAAAATGGGAAACAGATTGGTAAATGCAATGATAAGTCAACCTCATTGAGGTGACATTAAGTGTAGTGCACCATGGTGAGCCTAACCAAGAGCCAACTGGATAGGGGCCCCCTTGGTCTCGACAACCAGGGCCACACAAAGAAAATAGAGCTCCTCTCTGATGAAACCAATGTGCATTCTGTAAAGAACTTGGGCACTGGAAAAATGGATGCTCTAAAAAAGGTTGAGGGCCCAAAAAGGGGCCATGAGGCACCTCCTCAGCTCCTCTCCTGGCAGTCATCCAGGCCAGTTTGTTTGATGACTGAAGGGGACCAGGCCCTGAAGCCCCCAAGGGCCCATGGTTTGAATGACAGTGGGGGGGGACACCTTCCAGTTCCTTGTTGACACTCGAGCAGAACACTCGGTGGTCACCAGTCCAATAGCCCCCATCACCAACCAACATGTTGACATATTTGGAGCAACTGGGAAAGTCTCCCAGCAAACATTTTTCACTCCCCACCAATGCAGCCTAGGGGAAATCCCTCCCCAATTTCTATATATGCTAGGCTGTCTAGTTCCACTGCTGGGTTGGGGCCTCCTTAGCAAACTCAGAGCAACCATCATTTTCTCAGAAAAGGGTAAAATGAAGTTGTCAGTGCCCACCTCTCAGCTGAGTTGTTTCCTGCAAATGCCCTTAGAGGAAGAGTGGAGACTGAGAGGCAAAAAAGGTGGGGTCCATCAGCCCAGAGGTAGCAGCCCGGTGGCCCATAGTCTGGGCCAACGACAACCCACCTGGAATGGCCAGATTCCAGGCACCGGTAATCATTGAACTTCACCCCGATGCCCGACCAGTGCAATTATGGCAGTACCCAGTCCCCTGACTGGCCTGGGAGGGAATCCAGCCCCACCTAGAGAAGTTCCAACAACATGGTATCATCACACTATGTCAATCCCAGTAGAATTCTCCTCTCTTGCCAGTCAAAAATCCAAGAGCCCAGGACTACCAACTGGCACAGGACTTGTGAGCCATCAACCAAGCCACCATCCCCCTACAGCCTACAGTGCCTAACCCGTACATACTTCTCAATTTGTTCCTGGTCACCATGACATGGTTCACATGGCTGTACCTGAAAGATACCATCTTCAGCATCTGTCTGGCTCCTGTGAGCCAAGAACTATTCACTTTTGAGTGGGAGGATCCAAAAACCGGAACCTAAATCCAGTTCACCTGGAACCGATTGCCCTAAGGACTTAAAAATTCTTCCACCATTTTCAGAGAAGCCCTGACCTATGACCTCAAGTCTTTTTCTTCACACATCATGGGTTGCACCCTCCTCTAATATGTTAATGATCTCCTCCTTGGACACAAGACTCTTCAAGACTGTGCCAAAGGAACAGGCCAGCTGCTCACCCCCCTAGAGCACTGTGGTTATAAAGTCTCTAAGAAAAAAGCCCAGGTCTGTCAACAAAAAGTGAAATATCTGGGGTTCACCATCAGAGAGGCAAAAGACTACTGGGGGTAGGACCAAAAGAGGCAGTCCAAGCCATCTCTGTACCTGCCAACTGGAAAGTCCTCTGGGAATTTCTGGGAACAGTAGGGTTCTGTTGTATCTCGATTCCAAACTTTACTGTCACAGCAAAACCCCTCTATAAATCTACAAAAATAAAGACCCCTTTGTATGGGAAAAAGAGCAGCAACAGGTCTTTCAGTGACTCAGGGAATTGCTGACTGCCCCCGCGCTAGGGCTCCAGGACCTAGAAAAACCTTTTTCTTTGTTCATATCTGAAAGAAAGAAAACAGCAGTCAGGGTTCTGGTTCACTGGATTGGATCTTGGTAAAAACCAGTCGCTTACCTCTCAAAGCAACTGGACCATGTTGTTGCCAGATGGCCACCATGCCTGCAGGCCCTTGCAGCAATGGCCCTTCTGGTCCAGGAAGCCGGTAAGTTAACCCTGGGGCAAAACTTTCAAGTAAACATTCCCCATTATGTAGTCTCACTCATGAACTCTAGAGATCACCATTGGCTAACCAACGCCTGGCTCACCAAATATCAGGGATTGCTTTGTGAAAATCCCTGAATAAGGTTGGAGACGGTACACACACGAAATTCAGCCACTCTGTTGCCACTTAGTGATAAGCAACCTATCTATGACTCTGAGGTAGTTCTGGCACAGACCTATTCTGGGATGCCAGACTTAAAAGACCACTCCTAGCCGGGCGTGGTGGCGCACGCTTGTAATCCCAGTACTTTGGGAGGCGGAGACCAGAGGATCCAGGTTCACGGCCAGCCTCAGCTCTCACACTCTCTCTCTCTCTCCCTGTCTCTCTCTCCTTAGTGAGGCCCGGTTTCAAAATAAAAGTATAAAAAATAGGGCCAGGGGCGTAGCGCGGAGGTAGAACGCCACTGCGTTCAATCCCCGGTACCACAAAAAAAATAATAAATAAATATAAATAAATAAAAGACCACCCCTACCCTGACCCAGACTTAGAAATGTTTGTGTATGGGAGCAGTTCCATAAGTCAATAGGGAAAATGGAAAGCCAGGTATGCTGTTGTAACTTTGGACAAAGTCTTAGAGGCAGAGCCCTCCGGCTCCTACTTCTGCCCAAAAAGTTAATGGTCCTCGCCGGGCACTAGAGTTGGGAGCATATCAAGTAGTTAGCATCTATACTAACTCTAAGTATGCCACTGAGCTCTTTACAATGAAAAGGGACTGTTAAATTATGGGGGAAAGGACCTAAAGCACCCTTAAGGAATCCTAAAACTGCTTGAAGCTGTTTGGAAACCAACAAAGGTGGCCATCATGCACTGTAAAGGGCATCAAAAATGTGACAGCCACAAGGTGCAAGGAAACTCCAAGGCTGACAGTGATACAAAAAGGACTACCCAAAGCCCCATGCAATGCCCAACTACCTGCTGGTGCCCCTACTGCCCTGAGTACCTGAACACATCCCCTCCTGTGAGTCCCAAGAGTGGGAGTAGCTAAGAAGAGAAAAGGCAGCTGAAACCCCAGGGAAATGGATGCGACTGCCTGATAACTGCATAGCCATTCCTTACAAGTTTGGGCCAGTTATTGTGCAGGAGGCCCATTAATCCACTCACAGCAGATGAGAAAACCTTAAAAGCTGCTCTGCAGGTATTATTACATACATCATCTGGCAGCCCTAGCAAAAGGGATTGTAGAACGGTACATGACCTGCAGCAAAAAAATAATCCTAAACAAGGACCTGAACTCCCTCCTGGAATACAGGCTGTAGGAGCAGCCCCCTTTGAAAGTGTACACATTTACTTTTCTGAACTGCCAAAATATAATGGATACTTCCTAGTCATAGTATGTATTCAGACTGGATGGGTAGAAGCATACCTCTGCCAAACAGAAAAGGCCAAGGGAGTAACTCAAACCTTACTCAGAGAAATCATTCCCAGATATGGACTGCCCCTGCACACAGGGTCAGACAATGGAACAGCCTTCATCGCCAAAGTCTCCCAGAATGTGGCAGCATCTTTGGTTATCACCTGGAAGTTGCATTCTGCATGTAGGCCACAGATTTCAGGCAAGGTAGAAAAAATGAACAGAACCATCAAAACTGGGTTAGGAAAGATGTGTCAGGAAGCCAAGATAACTTTGGTCCAAGCCTGACCCTCTGTCCTGTTCAAGATTAGATGTACTCCCACCAAGAGAACAGGGTATTCTCCCTACGAGATGTTTTCTCAACCCCCCTCCTATCCTCCAAGGGCTTCTGGGAAGGCTGTGTGAAATAGGAGAAATAGAAATTCATAGGTTTATGAAGAAACTGGGAAAGGTCATGCATGACCTACATAAATGGGTGCTGGATAGAACACCAGTTAAACTACCCCAGTCCATCCCTACGAGCCTGGACACTTAGTTTGGGTTAAGGACTGGAATCAAGCCCCTCTCAAGGCAAAGTGGAAAGGATCCTTTACTATTATTTTAACTACTCCCACAGCTGCAAAAGTAGACAGTATAGCTGCCTGGATCCATCACAGCCACCTCAAAAGGGCCACCCCAGGACCGCTGTGGGAAGCTGCAATGGACCCCAACAACCCCTGCCGCCTGACCCTGCAGAAGACGCCATGCCCTGCTCCAGTCACAGCCGGGAAGCTGACTGGTCCACGCATGGCTGAAGTTTGAGGAATCTTCTCATCGCCCTCTTGTTACTTAAAATCCCCTTTGCCTCAGGGACCCCCTGTACTCATCATTGTCAACCCTTCTGAGTAGGTGGCAGAACAGTTCAGACCTTCACCTCCTATACCCATATCAATCAGGCCTGCAAACAGACTTCAGCAAAAACACTTGTATAGAGGGAGGCTGCCGCTACTACTGGACTAAAAACCAAGGGCCCAGGGGCTCCAAAAATGGGCAGATATGTCCACAAGGAAAACAATATTTGTGTTTCACTCCTGTCAGGCAAGGGGGAGTAAATTCCCATGTTCTCAAGAACATAAAGTGAGGAAAGGTAGTGGAAAAGATGGTAAGGGCCCTACAAACTCAGCTAGCCAGTACTCCATCCTGCCCTATTTTCCAAGAGTCTGACTCCAACTTATATGCCTTTCCAAAACAGGATTTACAGTTGCCTGCCCCTGGGAAAAATCTGTTTGCGGATCTAGTTGAGCATATCACCCATTCCCTTAGTCTCACCAACTGTTGGGTCTGTGGGGGGGAGGGGGCACAGATGAGTGGACAGTGGCCACAGCAAGGCCCAGATCTTGCCCCACAAATCTCACCAAATATCCACTACTCCCCCTATCAGAGACCACTTGCCTGGCCACTAACACACCCCACAGTGGGAACCATTGTGTCTCAAGGCTCCGAGATGACACGGAGGGAAAGCCAGTTGGGGACAGGTCTTGTACTGACATCTTGATCTCAAATATCTCTGCAGGGGTCTGCTTGCTCAGCAATAATCATACTAACCAATCCCTTAGCGGCCCCTACGAGAACTGTCTCCCGGCCCTAGACACTCTCTGGGAACAACCCTGGAACACAAGCCTGCAATGGAGAGCCCCAGATAGGAAAAATGGTTTATACTCTCCTCCCCAATGACTATACTGGCACCTGTTCTCTTGGCACCATTGTTCTGGGGCTCTTCCTGCTCCCCAACACCACTGGTGAATGAATCCCTGGGCATCCCCTCATTTGAGGATTTACTCCCCAAAACCTCATATCGGCATCGCCACACAGTCAAGATAGGAGGAACTCAGCAAAGGAACGGCGATGAGTGGCTGCCTCAGTGAATTATCCAATATTAAGGCCCAGTCACCTGGGCTCAGGACGGGGTCTGGGGCTTCTGGACAACTATTTATATGTTAAACTGCATTAACAAACTCCAGGCAGTTCTAGAAATCATAACTAACCAAACAGCCACTGCGCTGGAGCTTATAGCTAATCAATAACAGCAAATGAGAACAGCCATTTACCAAAACCGCTTAGCCCTAGATTACTTACTAGCTGAAGAAAGGGGTTTGCAGAAAGTTTAACTTCACTAACTGCTGTCTAAACATAGACGATAACGGCAAGACTCTAACCAACATCGCTGATGACATAGGAAGATCGCCCACGTCCCTGCCCAGACCTGGACAGCTTGGGATGTCAATGGCGCCTGTGGAGGATGGTTCCCTGCCCTCGGGGCTTAGAGACCCTGGTTGCCATTGTTCCGATCATTCTAGGGCGACTCCTTTCCCTGCCGTTTGATCCCTTTACTCAAAAAACGCCATCATTGCCATGGCCGAGTCCTCAGTAGCCTGGAAGACGGCTGCCCACCTTATGCGGCTGCATCACTACAAGCCCCTCCAGAGCAGCCTGGAGGATGAACATTCAGAATGTGAGACCCCAAACTAAACATCAACCTAGGGGTTTCAAGGGGGGAATGAGGCAGGAGCCCAGGATGTCTCCACCCAGTTCCAGCTACATGGAGTCCAAGATGGCGCCACCCAGTCCCAGCCATATGGAGTCCAAGATGGCGCCACCCAGTCCCTGCCATGTGGAGGCCAATACAGGAAATCTAGCTCAGGAAGCAGAAATGAAACCTGACCCGAGCTCTCGCGTTGGTACCCTGCCTGTTATTGATCCAGTCAAGCCCTGTCCCATCACCACTGGGGCTATATACGCTGTATCTTGATGCCATTCAGGGCTCAGCTGCAGAGCTTTGCTCTCTGAGCTTCACTGGTGAATAAACTCATTCCATCCGGATCCGGCCTCTGGGTCTCATTTCTCTGTGGACCTGACTCTCCTGCAATAGTGCACTTAATAGCACTAGGCTTATGGGGAAATGGAGTTAGAAAAATAACAATTGGAAACTTTATCAGTGGCACATAAAAGAAATCTGATAAAAATAGGAGCACAGTTTGACACACATTAGGGGTTTATCCTTTAAACTCCTGCAGTTTTCTTGAGGAAATGGTCATCAGAATATGGCAGATTGGAAGCCACTGTGAAGGTGGAGCAAAGGTTGGCCAAAATGGAAGAGAAAATTGCAACCTCAAGCAAGGGCGGGTGTGACTCCTCATGGTGACTGCCAGCTGAAGTGCCCGGCAGATGTTTGAGGTGTGTTTTATATATTTGCAAGTGGCCGTGTTTAGTTGGCACAATTTTCTGCTTTCACCTAGTAATCCTTGCAGATAAAATTTTGCTCAAGCAAACAAAAAATTCTAATGTCTTATTCCCTAAGGTCACATTCCACCCAGGAACCAAGCATTGCCACAAAGCACGGTAGCCTCATTGCCACTCACCAACTCCGTCCCAAGCACGGTGGCCTCATTGCCACCCGCCAACTCCGTCCCAAGCACGGTGGCCTCATTGCCACCCGCCAACTCCGTCCCAAGCACGGTGGCCTCATTGCCACCCGCCAACTCCGTCCCAAGCACGGTGGCCTCATTGCCACCCGCCAACTCCGTCCCAAGCACGGTGGCCTCATTGCCACCCGCCAACTCTGTCCCAAGCACGACGGCCTCAGTGCCACCCGCCAACTCCGTCCCAAGCACAACGGCCTCATTGCCACCCGCCAACTCCGTCCCAAGCACAACGGCATCATTGCCACCCGCCAACTCCGTCCCAAGCATGGCGGCCTCATTGCCACCCGCCAACTCCGTTTGCCTCTGATTTCGCGCACAAGCCTTAAGACTTATCTGCTAGTCATCAGACCCGCTTCTTTATATTTGGTGAGAGATGAGGAAGAAGTCAAAGCACCGTGGTGAATGTGCATGGGGATAGGAAAGGCTAAATATCACCATCTAATAATCTTCATCTGGGACCATTTCTTAAATAAAATGATGCCACTAGCTTCTAATTCTATTAAGGAGAGCATTTTCTTTCTTGTTTGTTCTCTGTTTATCTCCAGTAGATTGCACAGTACCTGGTCCATGGTAAGTGCCCAATGATACTTGATGGGTGACGGTACATTCCACTAGAATAATGGTCATGTCATGTTTTCTAAGATCCTTATTCTATTTCAGAATCTGTAAATGGAAAAATAAGTTGTAAAGGGAATAAACTGACAAAGAGACGTGATAGTAATGTCTTTATACCACAACACCAAAATGTAAATATCATTAACCTTGCAAGCAAAAGAACCTAGTCCACTAATCACCAGATGGAAGAGAGAGAGAGGCAGGTGGTCTACAGACATATGGCAGGGCTTAAGAAGGACTACCGTGCAAAGGACAAGCTATGAAATAACAGGCCCAGGGAGTCCAGGATCACTGTATTTCTGCTGCAAAAATTTATGGCCTAATATTTCTATTGCCCAAATCTGCAAAAATTAAATTCTTGCTTGTACTGATTTGTTTCCCAAGTCTTTGTCAGGCCCTTAAGAACCAAGGAAAAGTTCAGTTGCTTTGCAGGGATTTGAGAAGAATTATGACAGCTTTTAAGCTGAAAGAGAAAGCAAACTAGCCAAGACAAGGAGACTTCCCAGAAAGAATGCTCTGCGATGTTCTTTAACCGAAGCACTGCAGAGCACATTCAGATGATTCTTTCAAGAAGCACCTTGTTAGTTTGGTAACTAAGCTGTCTCATTTTCTGTAGTTCATAATATTTACTCCCTCTCCTCTATTTGTTTATAAAAATTCTTAAAGTTGGAAGATTATCAGAGTCAGCACATTTTTATATGAAAAGAAATTAGATTTTTAAACAGTAAATGGCCAATTTTCAAGTTGGAAAGCCTCTGTGGAATTACAAGACTGATAAAATTGCATATACTTGGAGGGATTTGTTTATAAATATTTTGGAAAGATAAAATCGTATTTGAAACTTATAATTTCAAAGAAATTTGCAATGAATCCAATAAGTTGGAAATCAATATATATGTGTGATAGTTGGTCTGGTTTGTCAACTTGACCCATCTAAGATCATGTGACTTTGGTTGTGTAACAGCGGATTGAACCGGAAGTCCTGCCCTGAATGTGGGCAGCGGGGTTCTGATAGGTACAGGACTTAGATAAAAGAAGGAAAAAGCCGTGTAGAGGGAGCCGCGACTCTTCCTGAAGAAAGCACATCTGCTCTCGTCTGAGATCGTCAGTCTCCAATTTTGCCATTTCATTGAAGAGCTTCTTGATCTTCTGCTCTCATCTGAGATCGTCGGCCTCCAGTCCTTCAAACTGAGACTTCACCGTCGTTTCTCCAAAGAGCTTCCTTATCTTCACATCTTGGACTGGACTGAATTGGTGGTTGCTTCAATCCTAAGGCTCCAGCTCTTGGACCGCCCGACCAGCTACTGATTCCTCTGACTCTTCACGTGCAGTAGAAACTCAGGACTACATTGTGAGCTGATCTAATAAATCCCTTTTTCACATAGTCATTCTGTGAATTCTGTTAATCTAGTGAACGCTGACCAGTACAATATACCAATAATCATCTACTAATTGCAAGACTCAAAAGAGCCATTAAAGGAGTTTTTTGTAATGAGATGATTAAATACAAGTATTTGCACTTAACTATAGATTCTAATTAGGATGAAAGTGATATAGAATGCACCATTGTCCAAAGAGTTAATTTTATTTTAGTGATCAAAATGTTCAGTGAAGAGTAGAAGTAAGGGTAACATGAAAAAGCCCCCAAAAATAATTGATCTAGTTTCAGTAAGGACCAGCACTATAGAAAAAAACCCTGCAAATTGGGAGACATTTTAGTTATGTCCTGCCAGAAAAGACTCAGTATCTTAACTCTGTTACCATATTACCACCCAGCTTTGTGTGTGTGTGTGTGTGTGTGGTGTGTGTGTGTGTGTGTTTGTGTGTGTGTGTGCGTGCATGTGTGTATGTGTGTGTATGTGGTGCTGGGTGTTGAACCCAGGGGCATTCTACCTCTGAGCTACATCCCCAGCCCTATTTTATTTTTTATTTTGAAAGAGGGTCTCACTAAGTTGCAGAGGGCCTCACTAAGTTGCTGAGACTGGTCTTGAACATGCAATCCTCTTGTCTCAGCTTCCCAAGTACCGGGATTACAGCATGCGCCACCATGCCAGCTACCACCCATCTTTTGAACAACAGAACATTAACTCAATCATTGAACAGAAAAACAATAAGGTCTAATACACCCTTATGTCTTTGCTATGAGAGATATGCATGACAGACACTCTTCCTTCCAAGAATTTACAATCCAAAGAGGAATAAAGAATATCAAGCATACAATGGTTAAACATAAAGCAACAGTACAAGTAACACTGCAGAGCCGCGTACTGTCATTTATAAAGTGTTTGCATCATCACAGTCTGTACCTTTCTTTGGGGCAGGTATACATAAAATCCAATTATTTTAACAGTTAACTCAGTGCCAAGCACTACATTATTGCACTCGCACTGAAATAAATATTAACTTATTACAATATGAGATTCTGAACATAGCCAGACTCAGCAGCACAAATAATTCAATCAAAAGAAAGGAATCCTTTGTCTCTGAGCCATAAAAACCCTACAAGGGCTTCATATTTCTTTTGGCAAGATGGATTTCCAGAAGGTTTAAATAGGGAAGTACAGAACGGATTCTGAATAAAACAATAAATATTTTAATGAAATGATTAAGTGCTAATCACTGAGAAAATAAATGAGTCAGCATTCCTGTAGATTTGCGTAAGAACTTGGCTGCATGTGGCCACCAAGGAAAGCCTATCAGGACAGATGCAATCATTTGGGTCCATCCCTTTGTCCCAGCCCCTGTCCACTTCTTCCCCAGTATTTCTCATGTCTGTGTCGCCCTTTTCTCCCTCCAGCCCATTCTCTCCCACCCCCCACCCACTACTCCAAAACTGCTCCCAGAACTCATTCATGACCGACATGTGGCTACATCCAATGTCGGTTCTCAATCAGCACACTGGGCCTCTCAGCAACACTTACTACAGTGGATTGCGCCTTCCTTCATACACTGTCCTGAGCTGACCACACAGCCTCTTGGTTCTTCCCCTTTTCAGTAGTTCCTTTGCTAGTTCTTCCTCTTTCTTCTATGTCTGATTGTTGGGTTGCTCCAGGGCTCAGTCCTTGACCTCCTTTCTATCTTCATTCCCTCCTTATGACCTCATCCAGGCCCATGGGTCTCAATATCAGGTATCTATCTCCAATGAAGAATGTATCTCTAGCTCTGAATTGTCCTCTGAGTTCTAGACTTGAACATCCAACTACTAGCCTGATTTCTTCACTGTGATATCTACTAGACATATCAAATCTAAAATGTCCCAAACGAAATCAATGATCTCCCCCACCTCACACTCCAATCAGATCCTTTATCAGCTCAGTAAATGCCAACTACTATCATGCTCCATTGTCAGGCCAGAAATCACAGTTCTCTAATCTCTCTGGAAATCAAGAGGGATTTGCCTTGAGATGTATCCAGAATCAGGTCACTTGCTGCTTTCTTTCTAATACTATCATCTAAGCTGCATTGGCTCTTGTCTGGTTGGTGTAAGAGCCCCGAAACAAGCCTTCCCCCGCCCCCGCTTTATTTTGCTGTTCTGCGATATATTCTTAATGAAATAGCCAGAATGAGATTTTAAACATTAGTTAGATCATGTCATCCCTCTGCTCAAAACCCTGAAATGACTCCACATTTCATTCAGAATAAAAGCCATTCCCCAATGGTCTTCAAGGCACAATTACAGAATCAGGCCTCCTGGTAACCTCTCTGGCTCCATTACCCAGCATTCTTCCTCCAACTCTCAGGCTGGTGGAAACATGGACCTCCCTGCTTGGTTCAGATTCCACATTCTCAGTCAGTCTTCCTTGATGTCCCTATTTAATAGAGGAGCTTGTCAAGCCCATCTTCCTCCTCTACCTCCTCTTTTGTTTTCTCTTTTCTACAACACTTACAACCTTCTAACATACCTGAACATTTATTTATGTTCGTTTTATTGTCCTTTTCTTCTAGAAATTTTTGTTCTTTCTTGTTCAGTGGCATAACCCAAGCACCCTATAGCATGCCTAGCACAAATCTACATTGAAGAAATACTTGAGCCAGGTGTGGTGGCACACCCCTATAATACTACTACTTGGGAGGCTGAGACAGGAGAATTGTAGCTTTGAGGACAGCCTCAGTAAGTAGTGACACTGTCGGCAACTTATCAAGACTCTGTTTCAAAAGTTAAAATTTAAAAATAGGGGTGGGGTGTGACTCAGAGGTAGAATGCCCCTAGGTAAATCCCCAGTACCATCAAAAAAGAAAAGAAAAGAAATACCAAGTACTATATGCATGTCTGTTTCTATCACTCGGAACCTCATTATGATGTACAATTATAATGCACCAATAAATATTAAAATAAATACTTGAGAAAAGAATGAATAATTGGCTCAACCACTATCCAGGGGCTCAGACCAAGTACTTTGGAATCATCTCCAATTTCTCTCTCTCTCTCCCTTCCACACATTCAATACAGTAGAAAAATCTTGGCATTCCTGGTACTAGAATGTACCTAAATATATCTAGAATTAAACCACTTCTCATCCCACTAAGAAGCTCTGATACAACCACCATCGCCTCTGGCAGGTCTGGGCACCGGGGCCTCTGCTTGGCTTCCCCACTCTGTCTTGTTCTTCATCATGCTCCATCTTCCACAAAACAGCCAGAGACCTGTGAAAATCTTAATCATGCTTTGCTACTCTTCTTGAAATACTCTCCACGTTCTCACTCCACTCCAGCAGCGCTGACCTTCTAGAGATTTCTCAAACAAGGTAAATTGAGTCCTAAATCCAAACCTTTGCGCTTGTTCCTTCTTCTGGCTCATCTTCCAGATTCCAGACTTTCTCATGGCTCACTCTCTCCCTTCAGAGACCCCTCCCCTTACATATTACAGCCTCCGCGTGTTCCTGGCCAGCCTGCCTGCGTATAAGAGGCCTTTCGTTCTCAACATTTTGCTTCTATCTTGCTATATTTTTCTTGATGATATGGATACTATATGGTAACTTATATCACATACCTTACCAATTCTTTGCTCCCAAACATAATTCCTGTGAATCAAAGACTGTTCTGCTCACGGCTCTGCCGCTGGTACCTATAAGAGTTCCAGCACATCATATACACTCAATGAATATTTACTGAAAGAATGAATGAAATATGAAGACATTTATTTGAATCCTTGAGCTGGACAAAGTAAAAAAAAAAAGGAAATGTATTCCAATCTACTAGACTGTATGTTAATAAATACTAAATTCTATTCAATGAATTGAACTTCCATCACCAGTATAAATCATGAGGACACGCCAAGCAATCCACACCATTACCTGGTTCCAAAAGATACACAGACATAATTTAAGCTTTCAGCATTAAAGTTGCTAAATCGTATTATGAAAATCTGTGACCTCTTTCTAAATGGTTCAGTTTTACTCTGCTCTGTAAAATGGAAAACATTTTTATTCTCTTCTATTCATCCATGATCTCATGTAGAAATTCTGCTATGTAAGTTAATTGCTGAAGCGAGAGCGAGTAATCCCAGAACAAGGCTTCGCTTGAGATTAGAGCCACAAATCATAACCATTTGGATATGGTCCCACCACCTAGACGCTCAAAGGAAGAACTCTCCAGTCTTCTCCCACTACAAATTCCACATCACAGGTAACTCTTTGTTAAGGATTCAAGGCTAACTTAGACCCACCCCTACACAGTAAGATTTTATCTATAAAACTCGATGCATTATTTCTTGTAACTTTATCATCTACCTATCTAGGTCATAACCAGAAAAAAAAACAGTGATAAGGAGAAAAAAAGACTGTGAAAAAAAATGTACTGGCATATCAGATGTTTGCTTCTGTTGGTTTTATCACGGTTTGGATTTGGGTTTTAACTGTGCTGTCAGAAAGGTTGATTTGTGATAAAGTCTCATCAGATGTTATCGTTCGTCCTCCAGGTTTTGTCTAAGTACTAACCATGTGGAAATAATTACGATGTGCCATTATACATACACGAGTGGTCTTACTAGTAGAGCATTGAGACATCTTTTAGAATTGGCTCCAATCTCCATGGTGGTGTATGCAGTAATCCCTGAGCTATTTGCTAAATATTTGAGCAAACAGAACATTGTTTATTTAGGTCTTGTCAGCTCCCCATGTGCATTCTTGGGATGAGGTTGTAGACAAGGGAGGCCACAAGCAGAACATCCTCAGTCTGAACTAGAGAAGCTACACAATCATACTTTGCAAAAAAAAAAAAAAAAAAAGAAAATTATTTTTCCCTGATTCCTTCCCTGTATCCAGTGACTTCCCTAGTTGCACAAGTGTCTAGTGCTGGCCTTTGCTTTTCCTGGCCTCACCCTTTAAATGTGAGCACTGAATAATTGTAACATCATTTTTTAACTGCTGCAAGCGATGGCCTGTGCTGTCCTGGGATTCAAGAGACTTTAAGATCAAGTTCCAGAATCAAATAATCTTTCACACAGCTGGGCCTAAGAGGTCCCAGGTTTGTTTTTGACTGTTCATTTTTTCTATCTTCATCTACAAATTCCTCCCCGTTCGCAATGTCAGTGAGAAATGATTTTCCCTGGAGTTTGTTTTGTTCGTCTTTAACTCTATTCCTAAGGCAATCATGTCTTTCCATGAAAATATGGGTGGATGAACCCAAAATCATTTTCCTCATTCACCTCCCTTCCTGAAGCAGGTTACCCCTTAATGATCATGAGAGAATGGGACCTTGGTACCAACAGAGCCTGATGACAGTTAACGATGGTCTCATCCAAGCTCAGCGTGGTGGCACACACTTGTAATTCCAGTGCTTGGGGGGCTGAAACAGGAGGATCGTAGAAATACTCTGCTGCATTCACGTACACACACACACATATGCAAATACACATAGACACACACACTTGTGTGTACACAAACACACCCATACATGCACATACACGCACACGTACACACAAGAGCATTTGAAATCAGGCTAGCAGTCTCCCATAGCATGCATTGATCATTTTTATTTTATTCTACTTTAAGAAATAGAAATGGTTAATAAATAAAAACCACACAAAAAGCATGTATTAAGTCCTGTTCCATCTCTATCCTGATGTATCCTGTCTAGTACACTCACCAGAGATAATTTTTTAAGTTGTTTGTGTAGCCCTTCGGTGTTTGTTTTTACAAGTATAAACAACTACAAGTATATACTCTTGTAATACACTTTCTTAAACAAGTGATAGCACACCTTATGCACAATTCGCATTACATACAAAGCTTCTCCACTCCTCCCTACTAAGGCACACAATTCCATTATGTGGATGTACTGTAGTTGTTGTTTTTAATCAATCCCCTTTTACTGAACAAACTGGATAATTTCCAATCTTATGTTATTACAAATGCTGAAATGAATCATCTTTTATGTTCTCCATTTAGCACATACATAGATGTGTTGGTGGGATAAATTCCCAGAAGTAGAACTGCCAGGTCAAGTGGTAAATGCTTTATTTACTTACTTGCTTATTGATACTAGGGATTGAACCCAGGGGCATTCTACTTCCAAGTTACATCCCCAGACCTTTTTGTTTTTTTTGCTTTGAAATGGTCTCATTGGGTTGCTGAGGATTTAAGTTCCTGAGGCTGGCCTCAAACCTGCCATCCTTCTGTCTTGGCCTCCCAGATACTGAGATTACAGGCATCCATCTATAATTTACCGGCTGCATCTATAATTTAAATGGATGCAGCCATATCCTCTGTAAAGTTCGCATTGTCTTGTACAGTGTCTATTTCTCCACAGCTCTGTCAACAGTGTGTGTTGGAAAACTTTGGGGTTTTGATAATCTGATGCATGAAGAGTAGTCTGCAAGTGTAATTTAATTTGCATTCCCATATTATGTGTGAACACTTCTATTTCTTTCTCTTTCTTTCTTCTTTCTTTTTCTTTCTTTCTTTCTTTCTTCTTCTTTTCTTCTTTCTTTATTTCTTTCTCTTTCTTTCTTTCTTTCTTTCTTTCTTTCTTTCTTTCTTTTTTAGGGATGGAACCCAGGGGCATTCTACCTCCAAGCTACACCCCCAGTCTGATTTTTTAAATTTTTATTTTGAAACAGGATCTCACTAGGTTGATGCGAGTCTCACTACTTGCTGAGACTGTCCTCAAACCTGTGATCCTCCTGTGTCAGCCTCCCAAGTACAGGCGTGTGCCACCACGACCAGCTGCCATTTCTATTTCTTTATCTGTGAACTATCTGCTCAGGTTCATTACAATGTTTCTATTATCTCATTTGTCTTTTTCTTCTGTATCACTGATAGTCATTATATATTAGGGAGATTAGTTCTATGAGAGAGAGATGAGTTGCAACTGTTAAGTTCTCATTTGTCTTTCAAATTCGTGTAGCCTAGACATGCAGAACATATTTGATGTTGCTTTTTTCCTCTCATATATTTGAATTTACCAAGCTTGGAGTTTTTATTGGTTTGCTTTTGTTTTGTTTAAATATTTATTTACTTGTTTTTAATGGTTTCTGAATTTCAGATTACTAGTTGAAAGGTCCTTCCTTACTCCGTGTGTTAAAAAGGAATCCACCCATGCTACAATTTAGTACTTTAATCCTCATATAACACTTTGAAATATGGATACAATTGTATCATTTTATATAAAAAAAGAGCTAAATAGTTCTTTCAATATTATGTTTAGGGCAATGGGTAGTCTACCTTTACTTCAATTAATTGGGATATCACCTTGACCATGAACCAAGTTCAAAAACGTGTTTGTGTCTACTTATGAACTGTTAACTCTGTCTTTTTGGTCTGTTACCCTTTCATGCACTGGTACTGTGGTTTTGATTTTTGGAGTCATGGTGTGTGTGTTTGTTTTTTTAACCTTCTAAGGATGCTTATTCTCATCGCTCTTATTTTAATAGTTTTCCTCACTTGGCTATTTTTAAAAATGCTGGCAAGGATCTGGGGAATTAGGAACTCTTTTACACCATTGGTGAAATTGTAAATTAGTACAACCACTACGGAGATCAGTTTGGAGGTTTCTCAAAAGACTAAGAATGGAACCACCATATGACCCAGCTAGACCACTTCTTGGTATCTTTCCAAAAGAATTAGAGTATTCTAGCGATACCTGCATACCCATGTGTATAGCAGCACAATTCACAATAGCCAAATTATGGAACCAACAGATGAATGGATAATGAAAAATGTGGTATATACACACAATGGAGTCTTATACAGCCGTGAAGATGAACAAAATTTCCATTTAGGAAAATGGATGGAATGAGAATATTAGGCTAAGTGAGATCAACCAGTCTCAGTCAAGGATTATATATTTTCTCTCATATGTGGAAACTAGAGAGAAAATAGAAGAGAAAAAGGACTTCAGATAAAAGAGACCAGTAGGATAGTGGAAGGGTATTGGGTGGGGGAGGCTTAAAGAAGGAACTAGATCAAATAATGTGATGTTCATATAGGAAGGTATCACTAACAATCTCACTAACATGTGTGGGGAGTGTGCAGCTGGAGAACACAGTGTAATATGGAGATTAACACATCAAGTGATGTGTGCATAAAATGTATCACTTTGAGTCTATATTGTATAATTATAATGTACCAATAAAACCATTTAAAATGTAGTTTAGAATCAGCTTTAGTTTAAAAAACTGTTGATGTTCTCATTGACATCACATTAAATTAAAAAGAACAATGTGGAACATCCCCTCCCAGAACATAGTGAACATAGTATGTCTTTGTATTAGGAAGTCTTTCAGTTCTTCAGCTATGTTTTAAAGTTTGTCATATAAGGACATGCCCATTTATCACTAAGTTTATCCCCAGGTATCATGATTGTTTGGCTAGCATCTGTCTTCTAGTTCTTACTTCCAGAAGGACACCTGGGAATAACATTTCATGGGTTCCTGTATATCCCAAACTACTGTGTAGCAAGTGCCTTTGTATATGGAGGACAACTGGCCCAAGAATAGACTTCTTGGCTTTCCCTGTCTTGGTGAAACGTTGTTCAACTATTTTCCCATCCTCTTTTACCATTAACTGATACTGTACAGAAGTTTGACATCAAGCTGGTTTTCCCCTACTTCTGAGAAACTTGATCCTTTTGTCTGGATGCCCTTTTATACTCCTTGGAGTTTAAAATGCAATAGTTTTATTAGATATGCCACAGCATTGGATCTCCTAGATCATTTTTTCCTGAATTATGGCATGTCTATTTAAATACATAGATTTGAGAGGGGATGGAGGAGGGAAATGGGGAGGAGAAAAGGAGGAACCCATAAGAGAAACAATTCAGATGATGCTATGCCCAGGTATGAAGGTCTCACTACCAATTTCATTACTATGTATGGGGGTGGGTATCGGGGTGGGACATGAAGATAAACACACCAAGACCTGTGTGCACGTTTGTTTGTATGACTTTGAACCTCATTATGATGTACAATTACAATGCATCAATAAAAGTTAAAAAAAAGAAACTGAAGAAATAAATATGTTGACTAGAGTCCTCTTTAATTTCAGGAACATTTTCTCGTTTTATAGTTTTAAATATTTAATTCAAAAGCCCTCCTGTCACTCTACTCTGCTATACTAAACTTCACATTTACATATCTCATGTAACATTTGGGGGTACCTGTTTTGAATGAGGCTTTGCTTGAGCTACTTTGCATATGTTACTATATCAACATACATGATACATATTTATAGCCCCATGAAATAGGTATTTATATTCCCATTTCACAACTGCTAATCAAGGCTCAAAGCTAGTAGGTGTCAGAGCTGGGGCATGCACTTCCACAAACTATATATTTCCCAGTGTATCATCATCACAAAAGGTGTGCATATAAGCCAGGCGTGGTGGCGCATGCTTGTAATCCCAGTACTTGGGAGGCAGAGACCGGAGGATCTGGGTTCGCTGTCAGCCTCAGCTACTTAGTGAGGTCTTCTGCAACTTCATGAGACCCTGTTTCAAAATAAAGTATAAAAAAATAGGGCCGGGGGTGTAGTTCAGAGGTAGAACGCCCCTGAGTTCAATCCCCAGTACCGCAAAAAAAAGGCATATAAAAATTACATAATTATGTAGAAAGGATATACACATATTCAGTTTTGAGAGCTTTATTATCTATTAATGTGAAAGAATAAAAATTGGCCAATCTAAGAAGACTTTAAAAAATGCTACCATTAGGTCATTTACTTAATGATGGAATGATGGACACAGTCATATACAACATCAGTTTAAAATCTGGATTCACCTTTAGTGAGAAGTGGTGCAACAACAGTCCTCTTTTTTTTTTTTTTTGTGGTACCAGGGATTGAACCCAGGGGCATTCTGCCTCCAAGCTACACCTACGGCCCTATATTTTTTATCCTTTATTTTGAAACCGGGTCCACAAAGTTGCTGAGGGCCTCACTAAGTAGCTGAGGTTGGCCGCGAACCCGGATCCTCCGGTCTCCGCCTCCCAAGTACTGGGATTACAAGCGTGCGCCACCATGCCCGGCAACAACAGTCCTCTTAACCACAGAACTGGATATCTCTGGCAACTCGAAAGTACCATACACATTTATTGACATAGATGAAGCTCTCCTAGGTGAGCCTCGTCCTACTCAGTTATTGCTTCTGTAATAACCTACTAGAAAATGAAAGATGCCACAAGATCTTCTAAATATTCTGAATCAGAAAAATAAGTAGATAGTATATATTCTATCGATTTATCCCATAAAGAAAAAAACCAAGACCCCAAAAAACTAAAGGTGAGTATCCAAGATTATGGAATAGATGGCGAGTCTCAGAGCATGAACCTCTTTGAGCATTTAAAGTAGTCCCTCATATGAGAAGAGAGCTATTAAGGGGAGTCAAGTATAACCTGGAATTATTCTCACCTTGTAAGATGATTCACCTTCTTAAATTAATTTTGACCTTCAAGAAATGGGTGTTATTATGAGTCACTGTAGCACTTGCCAACCTTTTTCTTCCTTATTGTTTTAATGACAAGTTTTTAAGTGCTTGAAATATACTACTTTGACCTATATCCAGGTAGGCAATGGATATATGGCTAAGCCACCCTGTCTAATTAAGTAATGAATGTCTTAGTGATTCGTTCAGACTATTGCCCACTGCTGCTTAATAAAGAGGGGAGAAACTGGGATGAACTACACATCCAGACAGAATAAACCATATGATGGCAGCATTTTCTGGAGCATTAGACGGCATAGACCAATTAAATGTTCATAAGGACAAAAAAAATGAGATTCCTTAAGCCAGAAACCGCTTACAAAATAAACTTAGAGTTTACAAATCTAGCATTAATAAACTCCAGTAGTATATAATGCACTTCTCTTTTTGACTTTCCATACGCTCTCATAGGAAATAATTGATTGCTCTCTGGTCTGATACGTGTTTTAGTCTTTCTTCTTTGAAGCACTGTTTTGCTAACCTTCTTTTAGTATCCATAGTCTTCTCAATCCAGTCTGGCATGAAGTGAAGTTGTTGCCTTCATGTTTGGGTTATATGATATGTACTACAATTTTTAGTTTCTTTGCACATGATTCAGATTTTATCTACTTATCTGTGGTCTATAAACATTATTCTGGAAGAACATGACGTTGAACAGGTACAAGGGAAGCCACAGAAGAGGAGAAACGAGTGTGAAGTCCATATGAAACACAAAGGTGGTTTAGATAGGGTGTTAGTAGGAAAGAGAGAAAAACAAAAAATTATAGGGTTTGTTGTTGTTTTGTAGGACTTTCTACTGCATATGTAAAGTATACAAGATAATCAAGGATAATACCAGGCTGTGGTTTGACCAATTTGGAGATAGTAATGTGTTTTACTATGATGGGTAGACTAGAAAAATCACAAGTTTGATAAAAGTGGAAAATCATGGATTCCAATTGAAGCACATTAATTTTAAGACATCTACATGAAGATATCAGATGGGCTGTGGAAACGGGGAAAGCCCCAACTGGGAATACATTTGAGAGTGTTTGGTTTATAAGTGATATTTAAATTCAAGGGGAATATATATAATGAAGATAAAGAATAGAAGAAGGCTCAAAATCCACCCCTGATGAACTTGGACATTTGGGCGTTGGGTAGAAGCCCCACCATGTCTCTCATGGAATGCCAGAACAGTGTCCTGCGAACAAAAAATTATCCGTGTGCCCCATGGGGCTGAGACGCAAAGAAGATAAGGCAAAATGAGTCAACGGGGTTGGGTAATATGAAATTAATTAGTGAAACCGATAACAATTTTGATGGATGAATGGGGCAGGATTAATGTTGTGAAACATTGGGGCAGGAAAGAAAGGAGAAGGAAGAGCAAGTTGTAAACACATTTGAACAGCTTGGCTGTGGACAGAAAGAGAAGCACGACATGGGAAACAAACAAGGAAAGTTTTTCTATTTTTTTCCTCAGTTTTACATGCCATCCAATGCAAACAATCTTGTCCTTCATGGTGTTCATGAACTTTTCAGATTTATTCCTTGGCTTCAACTACCTGGGGGATTTGCCCGTTTGTTTATTCATTTGTTTCACTTTTTTCTGTATACTTTAGGCAATACCCCTCCTAATGAATGGGTTGTTCCTGATTTTTCTTTTTCTCTGGTGTTTTTGTTTTTGTTTTGTGTGTGTGTGTGTGTGTGTGTGTGTGTGTGTTACTGGAGCTGAGCCCAGGGGCATTCTACCTCCTACCTACACCCCCAGGTCTTTTTATTTTTTATTTTGAAACAGGGTCTCACTAAGTTGCTGAGGCTGGTCTCAAACCTGTGATCCTCCTGTTTCAGCCTCCCAAGTACTGGGATTACAGGTGTGTGCCACCACACCCAGCCTTGTTCTTGATTTTTCTAAAGCCGATGAACTGTTATATTTTTCTTTTCATGAAGAACATACGATTTTTTTTTTTTTGCGGTACCGGGGATTGAACCCAGGGGCGTTCTACCTCCGCGCTATGCCCCCGGCCCTATTTTTTATACTTTATTTTGAAACCGGGTCTCACGAAGCTGCAGAGGGCCTCACTGAGAGAGAGAGAGAGAGAGAGAGAGAGAGAGAGAGAGAGAGAGAGCTGAGTTTGGCCGCGAACCCGGATCCTCCAGTCTCCGCCTCCCAAAGTACTGGGATTACAAGCGTGCACCACCATGCCCGGCACGATTTATTTTAGACTGTATTAAATAATAACGCTAAGCGGGCATGGTGGCACATGCTTGTAATCCCAGTACTTGGGAGTCTGAGACAGGAGGATCACAGGTTCACGGCCAGCCTCAGCTACTTAGTGAGGCCCTCTGAAACTTAGTGAGACCCTGTTTCAAAATAAAGAATAAAAAATAGGTCTTGGGGTGTAGCTCAGAGATAGAATGTCTGTGGGTTCAATTCCCAATACCGCAAAATAAATAAATAAATAAATAAACAAAGTAATACTGAGTCTTTATTGCAGCAGTATATTAAAAGTTTTGTATATATTTATGCAATGAATTCTCACAACACTAAAATGAACAATTATTCTACCCATTTTATAAATGAAGAAACTGAGGTTTAAAAGAAGTTGAGTATACTACCTGTCCAAGATTAAAAAGAAAAAAAATGGAAATGGAAAAGTTCTTTACTCCAGAACCCACATATAAAGCCAGAGTTTTTAAAATGTTTTTAAAAATCGGGGGATTAGCTGGGAGTGGTGGTGCATTCCTGTAATTCCAGTGCATGGGAGGCTAAGACAGGAGGACAGCAGGTTTGAGGCCAGCCTCAGCAACTTAGTGAGACCCTCTTTCAAAATTAAAAAAAAAATAGGGCTAGGGGTGTTAACTCAGAAGTAGGACTGCCTCTGGGGTTCAATTCCCAGTACCAAAAAATAGAGGAATTACTCTTAATACTATATGAGATAACAATATTCACAAAAGAAAAGGAAGGAGTTGAGAATTACACACTCAGTGACTTAGCATCTACCTCCCTCATTTGCTCCCCCCCCACTCCCCTGAGCCCCCTGTGGTAAGATTCCATGGAAACCTAAAACTTATTGAACTAGCATCTGAATTTCACTCTTGTAGGCTCTGCTCACATAATCACATTTAATATATTGATTTATATTTCACAATCAGATGTAATTTAGCATGAATCCTCTTTAACCCAAATGTCCTCTTTTGTGTTTGAATGATCTTTAGCTGTCCTCATTCAACTAGTTAGGACGTTTCTCTAAACACATTCTGGTATATTCTGCATTCTTAGTACAACTGTGAAGAAGTAAACTTGAAAGCAAATTTCTTGGAATGTATAATTTGCTTTTCTAGTAAGCACTTTTCATAAAAGGTTGTAGACTTCTTTTTCTAGCAAAATGTACGCCTGCCACTCTTTCTAGTTTTGCAATTATTATATTGTGTTATCAGAATATATATTAGTATTACCTACTTCAGAATCAGAAAATTAAAAACTTGGAAAAATTTTATAAAATGCATCATAATGTTAGTTGAGAAGACAGTACTGAGAATTTTACTATGAAGTTATTTTTCAGTAAAATAGGTCATTACTGTCACTGTAAAAGAAGAAGAACATATTAACTCAAACATGTAGTTGCCCCAAAGAAGGAAACAATACTTCTTAAAAATAGAAGATAGACTGGGCGTGGTGGCAGATATCTGCAATCCCGGTACTTGGGAGACTAAGACAGGATGATCACAGATTTGAGGTCAGCCTCAGCAACATAGTGAGGCCCTCAGCAATTTAGCAAGACTGTTTCAAAAATAAAAAAGTCCATACATACATACATACATACATCATACATACATACATTGTTAAAATACATCTGTAACCCTAATTTCCTATCCGCAGAGACACCCATTAACTGAATGAACTGTCATTTAACTCTTATAGCTTATTAATCCTCAGACATACTGAATGGGAGTTGTAGCGTGACATGGATTTTAGAAATTTATTGGGCATATGGCCAGAAAGACTGATTGAAGCAGGGAAGAGAATCAGCCAATCAAGTAATTGCAGAAGTTGTTCCGCTGCCTTAAATATCTTGACTGATTCAACCAAAATTGAATTCCTGCCAAAAAGAGTTCTGAAAATAATGACAAGCCTCCATTTTATTTGAATGTTGCAGACAGGGTTCTGACAAGAGCTAACTCGACCTTATTGGTGTGTAACAAAATGGAAGGGGTGCGTGGCTTCGACTCCCAGGCACTCCAGTATCTAGGACCTTAACCATTTTGTCAGGGTTTAGTGCAACTAGCAAAGCAGCCTCTCAAAGAATGAGTGTCTCCTTTCTTTCATTGGGCTGAGCTGATTTGAATTAGTGAAATAATCTGGTTTCTTTTAAACCAAACCCATATACTCATCTGTAGGGATGACCGTTAATTTCACATTTTCATTGCTTGCCTATATTCTGAGCGCCAGTGACCTGGGCTGGTTAATGAATACTTCCTGAGAGTTAGCCATTTCCCCTAGAGGTTAATCTTGGTGGTGGGGGGGAGATATACTTATGCAATTCATTCATTCATTCATTCATTCATTTGTGGTACTGGGATTGAATCTAGGGGGCAGTCTACCTCTGAGCTACACCCCTAGCCCTATTTTTTTTTTAAACAGAGTTTCAATAAGTTGTGGAGGGTCTTGGTATTGCTAAGTTGCTGAGGCTGGCCACGAACCTGCAACCTTCTGGTCTCAGCCTCCCAAGTACTGGGATTACAGGCATGTGCCACCACACATGGCATACCTATAGAATTTAATGCAATTTAGGAGGAATGAGCACATTTGCTTGAGATCTCAGAGGAGATGCTGCCTTACAAGCCAAGAGACTTGAACCAATTATAGGAGGCACACCAGCAGACCCTGTCAAGAAACAGTGATTGATGCCCCACTGGCTGCTTCTCACACAATTGTATTGTTGCACTTTTGTGGCATCTTGGGGAAGAAAAGGGACATTCAGATGACTGTAGGTCAATACGAACTCAATAGGCCAAGTGTTTATCTTTTCAATGCTCTCAAAACCTTTTAAAATATGCAGCACAATTATAAACCTATTCTTTACCATTTCAGGATGGATGCTGTTGCTTTTAGTTGATTTTAGTTTATATTTTTTCTATTCATTTTAATAGAGTGTCCAAAATAAAATAAGACAGATTTTCCTTTATTCACACCTTGGGTACATTTTTAGTCAAAATGCTGCCTTCCTACATATAAGGCTTTGGAAAGTAACAATTCCCTTTATACAGGGAAAGGAAACATTTTCAGTATCTTAGATATCAAAACAAGGGATTATGGCAGCTATAAAACCTGCACGCATAGTCCACGCTTCAGTGATACATGGATGGCTTCACACTTTACAGACTGAGTACATGGATCAATATATTTGTCCTCATCACAATTTCACTGTTTCAACCAATTCTCCAGCAAACTCTCCTGTCATCCTGCAAAAGATCTAACTATGCAATTATAATACACCTCAAGGATGCTCCAGGTACCTGGCATACATGTCAAAGCCACCCTGAAATGATAACATGTAGAAGTGTGCTCAGCTAGGCAGGCTCAACTCCCAAGACACTGACTTGATGGCTCCTACAGATGGCTATGAGTGATAAAAATCTGCCCTGGTCACTAGAACAAGTATAATTGGTGGAAATAGGTCCATACTCATAGCTCTTGGTATGCTTAAACAAGAATGAATTTCCATGAATTTATCCAATCTCCCTACTTTTCCTCCTTCTTTGCATTCTTTCTTCCTTCCTTCTTCCTTTCTTTTTTATAGAGAATATTTTTTACCATAAGTATCATTTTATTTTTATTCGTGCAATATGATTATACATTGTAGTGAGATTCAAAGTGATTCAAGTGATATATTCATATACGCACACAGCCCCATCCTGCTACCCTCCCTCACTCCCTGTACATGCTAGAGAGGTTGTTATACCTTCCTATCTGGACATAATATTATCTGGTCTGTTTCCTTCCTCAAGAATCCTTTCTCCTCTCTCCTGACCCCCTTACATTATTGTACTACTGACCCCCTTACACTACTATCATGAAGTCTCTTTTGTTTCCTATTTTCTCTCTAGTTTCCACATATGAGAGAAAACATATGACCCTTGACAGAATCTGAGACTGATTTCACTTAGTATACTGTCCTCTAGTTCCATCCATTTTTCTGAAAATTACTTCTTTGAACAAATATTATAAAGATTTTGCTGTGTAGCCGATGGATTTAATTTCCAAGTGGATTCTAGCAAAAAATATAAAACCTGGCCCTCTACAAAACAGAAAATATCTACTTAGACCTTTGTTAAAGAAAATCTATACATACATATACAGATGCATGGGTTCATGTACATTCATGCACATACCCAGTGTTTACTGGGGAGTAGGTAGGGTAATAATTATATTACATGTAGCTTCAAACATATATGTAGCTGTGAAAAGTTTTATTTTTCTATGAGTTGTTTTCTGTCTACTTCTTGGATAGGTAAATCCAAAGAGGCATTTTGGACATGTAAAGTGTTTTCCATTTAACTTGTATACCATCAAAAAGTTATTTTTCCAGCTGGGTGTGGTGGTACACGCTTGTAATCCCAGTACTTTGGGAGGTGGAGACCGGAGGATCTGGGTTCGCGGCCAGCCTCAGCTCTCTCTCTCTCTCTCTCTCTCTCTCTCTCTCTCTCTCCTTAGTGAGGCCCTCCACAACTTCGTGAGACCCGGTTTCAAAATAAAGTATAAAAAATAGGGCCGGGGGTATAATGCGGAGATAGAACGCCCCTGGGTTCAATTCCCGGTACCACACACACAAAAAAAAGTTATTTTTCCGTTGTCAGGGTGCTTTTAAGTATACTTATAAGATGGGGAGATGTTCCATGGAATAATATGACAATGTTTATGTTTATTTCTCTTTCATGTAAAGATAAATACTCAGTGCCCAGCATGATGGCCTACGCCTGTAATCCCAGTACTTGGGAGGATGAGACAGGATGATCAGCCTCAGCAATTTAACCAGACACTGCTTCAAAATAGAAATCAAAAAGGGCTATGGATGTAGCTCAGAAGTAGAACGATTCTGGATTCAATCCCCAGTACCAAACAAAAAAGGTACTCAGAAGGACCTCTTACCAACTTCTGGCCATTATACCAGATTCACAGCTGCCCACTATAGAATTCAAATAGAAAGCAGTATTGTCCTTCTGAAATATCCTTCTAAAATGTGATTACCCAATGGGCAATCACAGAGCTAACTCTGGTAGCACTGTGGGAGCCAATGGAGTTGGATATTACCAACCCTGGATGGTAAGGAAGTTTCCCCAAATATCACCATTGTGCATTCTTTATCCATGCATTTAAATAGGAACTGAAGCTGGGTGTGGTGGTGCACACCTGTAAGCCAAGTACTTGGGAGGCTGAGACAGGGAGGATCACAGGTTCAAGGCCAGCCTCAGCAACTTAAATAGAAACTGAATTTAGAGACACTGATTCTAAAACGGGCTAAAACTCTTATCCATTTTTCTGTTAGGATATTTCATCTTTCCCAATGATAAAGTTATTTCAGTGTGATTTAGATGGTCATGCATCATCCTCTAACTTTATATTACAATTCAAGCTCACTTCAATCATTTGTATAGGTGGTTGGCAAACTCAGAAACACCCTTAAAAAACAAGTTACATATAATATGAGAAAGCCCCCTTGCCTTGAGAAGTCTCTGGATGTGTTTCTATCCTTTTAACTTCTCTGTTGTGACCATTGGAATCCTTATGCCAATCAGTGAGTTCCTGGTTACTGGATTTCTGAATCAGTTCTTATAACTATGAAAAACAGCTGTTGCTACTCACTAATATTTTCCATTTGCATCATTCTAGGGTAGCTAGGAAAACTCTTCACTACTCAAAGTAATCTCAGGCCCAAAGAAACAATTCTAGGGCAAACGCCAGGGAGTTGACTGGATCCCTCCTTCACAAGATCATGAAGAAGGCTACCGCTTGAGCTCCTTTAACTTCTTGCTCCTGCTCAAGGGAATTCCTGATTCCCCAGGGAGCAGAAAGCTCTCCAACCATGAAATGTGAACAAAGAAGTTAGTACTCGAATTTTCCTTCAACTAGTGGCAAAATACACTATTTAAATGGATAAAATGGGTTTTCCAAACAAAATGAAATATTCTACCCTTATATAGTGTTGCTTTGGGATTTTTTCCCCATACCTTCCCAAAACTTTCTCCACTGGAAGGAGCCTGCCATTCAAGTGGTAGTGTCAGAGTAACACGGCCTACTATGAGTTCTTCCAAAAAATAATAATAATGGAAAAATTTGCCATCAGGGCAAAGAAAGGGAAGGAATTCAGAGCTACCCTGGCACCAGAAAACAAGTCTTAGCAGACCAAACACTCAGCTTCACCCTGTTGCCTCCCCAGGGTGGATTTTCAAGACCTAAAGGATAACTTAGTTATCATTTATATAGTATTTGGTATGCGAGTGAATGAATGAGGAGAAGGAGTGACATGCTTATATTAAAAAAGATCCTAATTTAAATATTACTTTGAATTTTAGGAGATATAAAAGTATCTGAGCAAATCTCTCTCTCTTTCTTTCCCTTCCTTCCTTCTTTTCTTTTCTTTTCTTTTTTTTTTTGTTTTTGTTTTTTTTTTGTAGTGCTATGAATTGAACTGGACCCAGTGGCATTCTACCTCCAAGCTACACCCCCAACCCTATTTTATTATTTGGAAACAGGGTCTTTCTAGGTTGCTGAGAGCCTCACTAAGTTGCTGAGGCTGGCCATGAACCTAGATCCTCCTGTCTCAGCCTCCCAAGTACTGGGATTACAGGCATGTAACACCATGCCTGGCTTCATTATTGGTCTTCAACATTACATTCTCTACAGTATAATAGTGTATCATGTGTTATACACTAAATATATATATATATATAAAATATACATTATATATGCTTATATGTTATACATTATTATATTATATATTATATGTGTGCTTGTTATACTAGCAACACACTTGTTAAAAATAAACTTTCTAAATGCCATTAAAATTTGAAACATTCACTAAATGGATTGTGTTTGGAGTCAGAATCTGCTCCATCACTTACTATTTGATCCTGAGCAGTTGAATCACATTGTAAACCTCAGTCTCCTCATCTGTAAAATGGAAATAATAATATTGTCCATATCACAATACTGTGTGGTCTGTAAAATGAACCAACCTGGGGGAAAAAAAACCTTAGCAGAATGCACAACACAAAGTAAATCCTTCAAAATATTACCTTTAGATGAAAAAGGGAAATGTGGATAAATAAAACAGCCTAAGGTTCAGAGGAATGAGAAAAAGAGTCCATTTTATAAAGGGGAACACCAAATATTTAAAATCTGGGTCAATGTGTGACCCTCCGTGCTGCCTCAGAGCCAGGGCATGCTCCGGCACTGCCACCTGAGATCCAGGAGCCTGCACACCTCCCTTGGGCCTACATACAATCCTCCGCACTGTGCCTCAGTGCCTGTGCACCCTCAGGCGCCGCCACCCAATACCTGGAGTCCGCACCCCCCTCAGTCCCACGCGAGATATTCAGCACCGTTCATCAGAGCCCAGGCAACCTCCGGCAATGCCTCCCGAGACCCGGAGCACATGTGCACCCCTTGGGGCCTAGGCAACCCTCAGCACCTGCGCCTCAGAGTCTGGGCATTTTCCCGCACTGTCACCTGCGCCTGGGAGCCCACATCCAACACTGCGCCTCGAAGTGTGCCTCACATGCCAACACCCAAGCTCTGGAACCTGCGTGCCCCCCCCACACACACACCACGCCCCGATCAACCACATGGGAGGGAACCACAGCCTGCAGAGTACTGACCCAATTGGGTCTACAGGGACCATCAAGAGGTCTTATACATAGAAAGGAAGATGATGCAGAGGCAACAGAAAAACAAAATTGAAAACACCGAAAATATGAGAATGAGGAACAGTGAGGAAACAAGAAACACTCACAATGCATCAAGTGAGATTACTGATACTGACCTGCAGGAAATGCAAGACGGAGAATTCAGAATTTTGATCTTCAGAATGTGAAAGGCCTCAAAGAAAGCATAGAGGGTATGAAGGAGGAAGTTGAGGCTCCAAGGAAAAAATCAGAAAGAAACTCTGAACGAAATGAAGGAGTCAATAAACGAATTAAAGACTGCAATGGAAACCAACTCTAGCAGGCTTGACCACATGGAAAACAGGGTATCACTCCTGGAAGACAGTTCATTCAGAACTGAAAACATAGTCAACGATATAGAGAAGATATTATAACAACACACCCTGGACATCCAAGAAATACAGTGCAATACAAGACATCCTAATCTCAGGATAAAAGGCATCAAAGAAGGTTTAGAAGCACAGGACAAGAGTATAAGAAACCTCTTCAAAGAAATAATTTCAGAGAATTTTCCGAACATAGAAAAAGATTTGGACATTCACATACAGGAGACATAATAATTATGTCTCCTGTTAAGACATAATTAAGACAGGACCAAAGAAGGACCTCCCCACGCGACATAATAATTACAATGTCTAACATAGAGGCCAAAGAAAGAATCCTAAAAGCAGCAAGAGCAAAAGAACAGGTGACATACAGGGGCAAAACAACAAAAATCACCCCAGACTTCTTAACCCAAGTCAGGAATGCCAGGAGGGATTGGTATGAAGTACTCCGGACCCTGGAAGAAAACAACTTCCAACCAAGACTGACATATCCAGCAAAGCTATCATTTAAAATTGATGGAGAAATAAAAATGTTCCATGATAAACAAACACTTAAAGAATTCATGAGGACCAAGCCAACACTGGAGAAAATCCTAAAAGAAATAAATCACAAAGAAGGAAAAACAAGCAATTTTCAGAACCACAGGAGAGGTGAACTCCACCAGGTAGGCAACTAAACGAGGAGATTTGTCACCACAGCAAATAGAAAATAGAACTCAAAATGACAGGAAACAAAAATCATATCTCAATAACATTGAATGTCAAAGGACTCAACTCCCCAATTAAAAGGCATAGACTGGCAATGTGGATTAAAAAGAATAACCCAACTGTATGCTGCTTACAAGAAACTCACCTTCTAGCCAAAGATACTCATACGCTAAAGGTAAAAGGATGGAAAAAGATATACCATGCAAACAGAGATCGAAAACAAACAGGGGTAGCAATGCTTATATCAGACAAAACAGACTTTAAGCTAAAACACATCAGAAGAGACAAAGCAGGTCACTTCTCACTAATAAAAGGAACAATCCAACAAGAAGATATAAAAATAGTAAACATTTATGCCCCAAATGTGGGCGCACCCACATTCATAGAACAAAGTCTTCAGGACATCAGGTCCCAAATAGACCCAAACACAATAATATTGGGATACTTCAATACACCACTCACGCCACTATATCGATCCTCCAGACAAAAGATGAATAAAGATTGTTCAGACCTAAAGACAACCATAGACCAAATGAATCTAATAGACACATACAGATTATTTCAACCAGCAACACCTGAATACGCATTTTTCTAAGCTGCCCACGGAACATTCCCCAAAATAGACCACATACTGGGTCACAAAGCAAGCACCAGCAAATTCGAATGATGTGATATAATTCCCTGCATCTTCTCAGATCACAACAGAATGAAACTGGAAATTAACAACAGGAAGACTAAAAGTAATCACATAAGTACATGGAGACTGAATGATACACTTCTGAACAAGGAATGGATCAGAAAAGAAATAATGGGAGAAATAAAAAATTCCCCGAATTAAAAGAAAATAGAGATACGAGTACCAAAATCTATGGGACACGTTGAAGGCAGGGTTAAGAAGAAAACTTATAGCACTGAGTGCCCACATAAGAAAAACAGAAGACATCCAAATAAATAACCTAATGACACACCTCAAGGATCTTGAAAAACAGGAATAGTCGAATCCCAAAGCCAGTAGGAGTCAGGAGAGAACTAAATTAGAGCAGAAACTGATGAAATAGAGAATAAAAAAAACATTTCAGAGAATCAATGAAACAAGAAACTGGTTCTTTGAGATTAACAAGATTGACAAACCACTAGCTAACCTAACCAAAAGAAGGAGAGAATCAACCCAAATTACCAAAATCAGAAATGAAAAAGGGGACATCACTACAGATAGTGGAGAAATCCAGAGGATCATAAGAAACTACTTTGAAAACTTATATTCCCATAAAATGGAAAACATGGAAGAAATAGAAAGATTTCTAGACACATACAACCTTCCTAAATCGAACCAAGAGGATACAGAAAACCTGAATCAACCAATAGCAAGCACAGAGATAGAAACAGCAATAAAAAGTCTTCCATCAAAGAAAAGCCCAGGTCCAGATGGTTTTCCAGCTGAATTCTACAAAACCTTTACAGAAGAACTAAAACCAATACTTGACAAGCTATTCCATGAAATTGAAAGAGATCGAATTCTTCCAAATTCCTTTTATGAGGCCAACATCACATTAATACCAAAGCCAATTAAAGATACCTCAAGAAAAGAGAATTACAGACCAATATCATTAATGAACATAGACGCAAAAATTCTAAATAAAATACTAGCCATGCGCATTCAAAACCATATTGAGAAAATCGTACATCATGACCAAGTTGGTTTCATCCCAGGAAAGCAAGGCTGGTTCAACATATGCAAAACAATACACATTATTCATCATATAAATCAAACTAAAAACAAGAATCACATGATCATTTCAATAGATGTGGAAAAAGCATTTGACAAAATTCAACACCCATTCATGTTAAGAACTCTACAGAAAATTGGAATAGAAGGAACATACCTCAATGTCATTAAGTCAATATATAAGAAACCCAAAGCCAACATCATATTGAATGGGGGAAAATTGCTGGAATTCCCCTTAAAAACAGGAACAAGACAAGGATGCCCACTATCACCACTCCTTTTCAACATAGTCCTCAAAACTCTTGACAGAGCAATAAAACAAGAGAAGGATATCAAAGGAATTCAAATAGGAAAAGAAGAATTAAAATTATCTTTATTTGCAGATAATATGATCCTATATCTAGAAGACCCAGAGAACTCAATAAAAAATCTACTAGAGCTGATTAACAAATTCAGCAAAGTAGCTGGATACAAGATCAACCTAACAAAATCAGTAGCTTTCATAGATGCTAACCATGAATTCACTGAGAAAGAAATCCAGAAAATAATTCCATTCACAATAACCTCAAAACCAATCAAATACCTAGGAATAAACTTAACCAAAGAGGTAAAAGACCTCTACAATGAAAACTATAGAGCACTGAAGAAAGAAATAAAAGATCTTAGAAGATGGAAACATCTCCCCTGCTCTTGGATAGGCAGAATAAATATTATCAAAATGGCCATTCTGCCAAAAATGATCTACAGAATCAATGCAATCCCTATCAAAATACCAACATCATTTTTCACAGATCTAGAAAAATCAGTCATTAATTATATATAGAAAAACAAAAGACCCAGAATAGCTAAAGCAATTCTCAGCAATAAGAACCATGCATGAGGCATAACAATTCCTGACTTCAAATTGTACTGCAGAGCTATAGTAATAAAATCAGCATGGTATTGGCACAAAAACAGACTGGTGGAACAGAATAGAAGATACAGAAACAAGTTCACAAACTTATAGTCAATTGATTTTCGACAAAGGCGCTAAACACATACATTGGAGAAAGGACAGTCTTTTCAACAAATGGTGCTGGGAAAACTGGTTATCTACCTGTAGAAAAATATAATTGAATCCTTACCTCTCTCCCTGCACAAGCATCAACTCAAGGTGGATCAAAGACCTGGAAGTTCGACCAGAGTCTGTGAAATTATTAGAAGCTATAGGTTCAACACTCCGACATATAGGCACAGGTAGAAAGTTCCTCCAAAGCACAGGAAATTAAAACAGGAATTAATAAGTGGGATAGCATTAAACTACAAAGCTTCTGTTCATCAAAGGAAACCATCAAGAGTCTAAAGAGAAAGCCTATGGAATGGGAGATGATCTTTGCAAGCTAACCCTCTGACCGAGGTCTAATATCTAGGATATACAAAGAACTTAAAAGACTTTACACTAAGAAAACAAATAATCTGATCAAGAAGTGGGCAATTAAAATGAATAGACACTTCACGAAAGAAGAGATATAAATGGCCAATAGATACATGAAAAAATGTTCAAGATCATTAGCAATCAGGGAGATGCAAATCAAAACTACTCTAAGATTTCATCTGACCCCAATTAGAATGACAAGCATTAAGAAGTCAAACAACAAAAAATGTTGGCGAGGATGTGAGGAAATTGGGACTCTTCTACACTGTTGGTGGGATTGCAAATTAGTTCAACCACTGTGGAGATCAGTGTGGAGATTCCTCAGAAAATTGGGAATGGATCCACCATATGATCCGGCTATACCACTACTGGGTATCATGCCAAAGGGATTGAAACTAGAAAACTACAGTAATATATGCATACCCATGTTCAAAGCAGCACAATTCACAGTGGCCAAATTATGGAACCAACCTAGATGTCCATCAACAGATGAGTGGATTACAAAATTGTGGGAAATACACACAATGGAATTCTACTCAGCAATAAAGAAGAACAAAATAACAGCATTTGCAAGAAAGTGGAAGGATCTGGAGAACATTATGTTAAGCGAGATCAGCCAATCACAAAAAAAGAAGGGACATATGTTTTCATTAATATGTGCAACCTAGGGAGTAGTGGGGACACACAAGGGACTCCGGTTGATAATGGAGAACCCTCAGCGGGGCAAGGGGAGTGATACAAGGGAAGGGGAAGGGCAAGAAAGAAGCAATTCAGTGGAATTACTATCATAAACAATATGTACATGTGAGAATATACCAACATCATTCTCGGTACTTCATACGGGTGGGGGGTGGCGGGGGGGGACACTAAGAGCTGTGTGCATGTATGTTAACATCAAATAGATATTCATGGCAATGTAAGACTCCAATGCACCAATCAAAGCATGTTAAAAAATATACACAAAAAAATAAAATCTGGGTCAAAATAAACAAAAAAAGAATAAAATACAGTTCTTAAAAGCACACCCTAAAAAAGTATCACTAAAAATACACAGAGGAAATGTGTCAAGATGACAAATTTATGCACTAGAAATACATAATAGGCTATTAGAGAAAAACTGGGATGCTTTAAGGCTAATTCATGATGTTTATTTCAAGAGAATATTAAGGGGGAAAATGACCCTTTTGCAAACCTCTCCAGCTCTACTGTCGAAGACAAAGGGCTCACTTAATGCTAGACAGCAACTTTTTTGTCCACTGGTAAAAATTAACATCAGGCAGGTAGAGAGTTTTGGTGGAGAAACTTAACATTTCCGACCATGCTGAGTGTCGTCATTGATTCACTAAGTCAACATCTATTCACTGGATGCCTTCCTTGTACCAGCACAGCACAAGGCACCAGGGATACAAAAGCACGTGCGGCCTTGTGCGCTCACGGTGCTCATGCTCCGGTTGGGAGAGGACAGTTATTAACCACAGAGTGATCCAAATGGCCTTTATTATAAACTGGGGTCAAGCACTATGAAGGAAAGAAATGGGACATAAGAGGTAAGGAAATAGAAATTCCTGAATATTCCACATGGTATGTACAGTGAAAGCTGAAGAATGAAAACTAATTAACTAGGTATGGGGATTGGGTAGGGGAGAAGGGAAAGTGCTTCCAGCTTTACGGAACAGCAAACAGCATGCACAAAGGTGCTGTGGTAGGAGAGAGCATGGTTTATCTGAAAAGTCGACATGGCCAGGAGGAAGAAGGGAAGGGTAGGGGGGAACAACATAATCAATGACACATTGCTTTCTGCTTTAAATCTATATGAATGAGATTTTTAGCTGAGAATTACAAGTCTGGTGTGTGTGTGTGTGTGTGTGTGTACGTGTGTGTGTGCGTGTGTGTGCGCATGTGTGTGCGCACTCACTGGGGATTTAACCCAGGGGCATTCTACCTCTGAGATATACCCCCAGCCCTATTTTTTATTTTTTACTTTGAAACAGGGTCTAAGTTGCTGAGGCCGACTTTGAACCTGTAATCCTATCTCAGGCTCCCAGGTCCTAGGATTAGAATCATACACTACCATACCCAGCTTGATAAAAATTTTGACACCTCCTTTTTCTGGGAAAGCCAATTCTTGGATTCTTTAAAGCAATCATGAAATAGAAATATTGCTAAAATGAGAAGCAGAGAATAGTCATTGTAATAGGCTTCATTCTATTTTATTTTATTCCTTACCGATGTTGATGTTGACATCTAATCCAGAAACACCCACACTGCCCCTGTGTTCTGTGTGAAGATGGAACTCACCATCTTCCTAAACCCTCCAGTGGCCGAGAGCAGGTGTGCTTCACCAGCGCCTAGCGGGCAACCTGTGCAAGCAATGTGGGCACTGGGGGTCTGGCCGTGAGGTCTGCCCGGTGGAGACCAAGAACAAAGAAACCCAAAGAAGAGGCGCGAAAGCAGGGAGAAACGCCCCTAACCATCCCCTGCCCCAGCCCATCAATTTACCAACTCTGGCCCGGTGTCAAGCCTACCAATCACAGGAATACAGGACTGCTTCTGCTTGCCCCTTCCTAACCCCCCACTAAAAGTCCAAGCCTGTAAGGAAGCGGGCTTCTGACTCTTGTGAGTCCTTTCCCCCGTCAGTGGCTCCCTTGCAGGGTTTATCCCTGAATAAAGCCTGTTCCTTACTGTCGAGCCGAGTCCCTTTGGTTCCTATAATTCCTAACAAGCAGGACTAAGACACTGCAGATGTCCTCACCCACTGTCCCTTAGGGCAGAAATTAAGGGTGAATGGATTCTAGAGGAGGAACATTTTTAAATTCCTTTAAGGGATTTTTAAAGATTTTATAGTTCACCTCATTCATTAAAAATGGCAAGCTCTAAGTAGTAGTTTAAGAAAAATAATTAGCCAGGTGTGATGACACACACCTATAATCCCAGTACTTGGGAGGCTGAGGCAGGAGGATTGCAGATGTAAGGCCAGTCTTGCAACTTAGTGAGATCCTGTTTCAAAATAAAAATTAAAATGGCTGGAGGTTGTAGCTTGGAGGTAGAATGCCCTTTGGTTCAATCCCTAGTACCAAAAAGAGAAGAAAAAAAAGAAAAATAATTTATGAGATTTGCAGATCTTACCCACTTCCCATGAGACAGTACAGTGATATTGGGGGGACTCGGGGCCCAGGAAGTGGCTCTTTCAGAGAGAAGTCCTGGACAGGCTGTTATAACTATCCAGGTAAGAAATGAAAAGGGCTTCAAAAGGCAATAATAGTAAGAAGGAAGAAGAACAAATCAATTCCAAAAGTGTAGGCAAAGGGCTGGGATATAGCTCAGTGGTACAGCACTTGCATAGCAAGCATGAGGCCCTGGGTTCAATCCCCGGTACCACAAAAAAAAAGTGTAAGTGGTCACATGGTAAGAAAAGGGGAGAAGAGAAGTCATGAGTGGGTCTCGTGACACTAATTTGGGTGCATTGGGGGGTAGTTTGGAGAAAGAAAATGAGATTATTTGGGGGCATTATATTTTTGTGTGAGTGTGTGTGGTACTGGGGATTGAACCCAGGGGCATTCTGCCTCTGAGCTCCACCCCTAGCCCTATTTTATTTTGTATTGTAAACCAGTGTCTCACTAAATTTCTGAAACTGGCCTTGAACCTGTGATCCTCCTGTCCCAGCCTCCCAAGTAACAGGATTATAGACATGCCCCACCACACCCAGCTGGCATTATAAATTTGAATATCTGAAGAACATGCTGCCAAGTTGTCCAAAAGAAAGTAGATTTTGAAGCCTGAGACTCAGAAAGGCATGGCCTGAGGCTGTTGGCAATCTCAGATCCAAAATACCGGCACACCTGATATCCTCAGAGATGAGCCAGGAGCTGACCAGATGGGGAAGGCGCACAGGAGAGGGAGCACCTAGTTCTGAAGAAGTTTAGAGGAGGAAATTATCAACAACCTTAAAAGTACCAAAAAGTTTCAGTGAGATAAAGCCTAAAAAATGTGTCCACTGTTTTTAGCAGTGAATAAGTCTTGGCAGCCATAGCGCAAGAATGCTTTCAGTAGAGTGGCGAGGGCGAAGTCTGAGTTCAAGCGGCTGAAGAATGAATAACAAGTAAGAGAAAAGAGAAACAGGAGGTGTGGTCCAAAGCTTCTGCGATGGGAGGAAAGCCGGAGCTGACAGACCAACAGTTTCTAATCGTCATTGCGAGGTCTTTTAAGGAAAAGGATGGAATAAAGAGAATGAGCAGGATTCGGGAAGCAAAGTTTCAGTTTAGTTACTCAACACACTGAGTAAGATCGTTCAATTCCTTGAGAATTGGTTCCATTTTAAAATTGCTGTAATTAAATATATTTCTGTAGTCTCGCCTTTAAAAAAGTCAGAGCCCATTTCAGGGGAGCACGGGACAGCCATGTGGTGACTTGACAAGGGAAAGTCTATCAATGCTTTGAAAATAAATGTTCTTGCTGGGTGTGGTGGTGTACACCTGTAATCCCAGTTCTTGAGAGGCTGAGACAGGAGGATCACAAGTTTGAAACCAGTCTCAGCAACTTAGTGAGGACCTCAACAACTTACCAAGATCCTGTTTCAAAATAAAAAATAAAAAGGGCTGTGGGTGTAGCTGAGGTACAATGCCCCTGGGTTCAATCCCCAGTACCAAAAAAAAAAAAAAAAGAAAAGGAGAGGGGAGGGGAGGGGAGGGAAGAGTTCCCACCCAGGCACAATAAGAAGTGTTCCAACTCACTTTGTCTGGGATTCATCCTGCCTTTGCTGACCTCTGGCAAGATCTTCCAGGACTGGGTGAAACTCCTTTTCACATGGCCTGTCCTCCTGGAATGCCTTACCGAGGGCTCTCCTGAGCGTGGAAGATGTCCTCACACCGAGAGGTTGCTGTTTACTTTGGGCCTTAGTGGCATTTGTCTAGGGCTGGGCCTCATTCTTTCAGGGTCCCTGGCCCCTTCCTTTCATTATCTTATCCGGAAGATTCTTTGCTCCAAGTGCTCTTTGTCCCCAGGGCCTGAAGATTGATCAAGTGTCTTAAAGGGATTCAAAGCCTATAATCTGTTGGTTGTTCAGAGAACAGTACTGATTGTTTCAGATCTAACATGACCACAGAACAAAATTATGGATGTACACTCTTGGAAGTGTTTGGAAATCATCAAAAGAGGAAGGGAGGGAGGAACTGACAGAGGCACAGAGAATAGATTACGGTTGGTAAAGAGACAAGGCAATTAGTATATTCTGAAAGGTTCAGAGCCCTAAAATGAGCTGCCTTTGACTTGGAGAAGGTAAAATAGAGATGCGTGTGCACTCCGAGCCCATGTTCTGCACGTGACTCCACAGCACTGCTGATGGAGATGAGTGGCAAGTTGTAGATCAGGCCAGCTGTGGATCATTAGCAACTTCTGATGAACATGCCATAGAAATCACATTCATTTTATTCAACAAATATTTATCACATATTTTTGTGTGGCAGGCTTTTCTAGGGTAGTGGACAAAAGTCTTCATGGAGCCTATATTATAGTTGGGAAAGAGCCGGGCGTGGTGGCGCACGCTTGTAATCCCAGTACTTTGGGAGGCGGAGACTGGAAGATCCAGGTTCGCGGCCAGCCTCACCTCTCTCTCTCTCGCTCTCTCTCTCTCTCTCCCTGTCTCTCTCTCTCTCTCTCTCTCTCTCTCTCTCTCCTTAGTGAGGCCCTCCGCAACTTCATGAGACCCGGTTTCAAAATAAAGTATAAAAAAATAGGGCCGGGGGT